>OVAQ01001413.1:0-18115 GCA_900406345.1 Erysimum cheiri
ACTTACTCTCTTTACTTTAAAATTTTCAGTTTTGATTTTCACAGTATTCAAGTAAGTGCCCTTGCTACTTATCCTGATTTGGTTATTTCATATTACAGAGGAAATTCCGGATAACTGGTCTGACTCTGTTGATATTCATTCATTACGGTCCCTGGATCGGTCCTTTGTTTTTCCTGGTATGCTGTTTTCTCAGATCATCTCATCATTTGCTTTTAAATTGCTACTAGCTATTGAACATCAGAGACATTTTCTTACTTTTAGGGGAGCAGATTCAAATCCTTGCATGCTTATCGGAGAGTAAAGGAGACACAGAGATTATTACTCCTTTTAAAGTTGCTGAGGTAATGAGCAGAACTGGACAGAGAAAGGTCTCTGACAAACAAAATGGAGATATGTCTGATGGGGCGAGTACACCATCAGGGGATGGAGAAATGAGTCCTGATGCTCAATTTGCAACTCAGAATGGTGACAGTCCTGGTAAAGAGAGTTCGGATTCACAAAAGGACGTATCTGATGGTGAATCAATCTTGAGGATGGAAGATCATAAGAGACGAACTGAAGACTTGCTTTCCAGGTTTCAGAAGTCTCATTTCTTTGTTAGGATTGCAGAGTCTGGTGAGCCACTTTGGTCAAAGAAAAGCTCTCTGGTCGCAGATACAGAGATGGATGAAAAGAGGAATAGCACGAAAAGGAGACCATGTGTTAGTGCTTTTGTAGATAGAGGAGACTTTGATCCTAATGTTGCTGGAGGTGTAGCTAGAAGCAAGGCAAAGTGCTGTGCCTTACCCAATGGAGATATAGTGGTATGTGATGGTAAATTTGTTACTTTTTATTTTGGTAATATAACGAGGGTAGCCTGTTTGATATGATTGATATGTGAACTGGTGTAATGCATTTTCTGATTTATCTGATTAATCACGCTACTCATTCAGATTTTCTACCTATTCAACTTTACATAAACGAGTTAATAGACCTACTGATTCTCAGACAACACCTTTGTTTGGAAGGATGCAGGTCTCTTTACAAGTTTATATTGTCGACTGTCCCAAAGAACCTATCATTGAGATACTGCAGTTTGAGAAGCATCAGGACAAGGACCAAAACTCTGAGAACGATAAGGATCCATATGGGAATCTTTTAAAGTGGTTGATACCGCTGGACAACACTATTTCTCAGCAACCCCGTTCTTTACAACCTCCTTTAAACCCCAGCCCAGGTATCAGCAGCACTGCACACAAGCCAGCGATCTCTTCTACCTCAGGCTCTCAACTCTTCTCATTTGGCCATTTTAGAAGCTACTCCATGTCCGCTCTACCTCCAAACACTGCACCAGTTACTGGACCCATAAAAACACAGAGCTCTAAACCATCATTTGATATTGAAGATTGGGAGAGTTACTCTGGTCAAACGATACGAAACGGTCAGAAGTCTGGAACTGAAGAGCTCTTATCTTTCCGGGGTGTCCCATTAGAACGGGATAGGTTCTCTGTTCGCTGTGGACTCGAAGGCATCTGCATTCCTGGTAGAAGGTGGAGGAGGAAACTCGAGATCATTCAACCTATTGAGATAAATTCTTTTGCAACTGACTGCAATACAGATGATCTTCTTTGCGTTCAGATAAAGGTGTGTCTCTGCATCACTGTTAAACTTTGCTGTTACTGTAGTCAATTGATTTCTGGGATGCATCTTCATTTGCCTTTTTAATTGGCAGAATGTGGCTCCTACCCACGCTCCAGATATTGTAATATATGTAGACGCCATAACAATTGTTTTTGAAGAGGCAGGGAAAAATGCTTCCCCTTCTTCAGTACCAATTGCATGTATTGAAGCTGGACACGAGCACAGTTTGCCAAATTTAACTCTCAGGTTAGTTTATTTTCCCAAAGTTCCTCCTAATTGTTTATTTTGTATTAAATCTCCCCATCACTCTTCTTGACAATATTGATGCATTTAGATATCAGCATTTTGCTTTAGGTATCCTTTCTTGCGTTGTTTGAGTGGCTAGTAAGTTTCAGAAGTATTCAACTTAAATTAGGCAATCTTGTGTATTGACCAAGACATTGTAAAACTAGTTATCAGATAGTGGGTAACGAGCTAGAATACTCCATTCAGGAACATATAGAGTGCACTTACCTACCCTTAGGTTTTCTTTTCTTGCAACGTTTCAGGAAAGGTGAGGAGCACTCATTCATCGTGAAGCCTGCGTTTTCTGTTGGGAGTAATCTGAAGCCCTCTGCTGCAAGAAAAGACCTCAAATCATCGAGTTTGTCTCTTCCAGCTGTAAATTTTGAAAGAAAAGGGAGCGGTTTAAGTGGTGATCAGTATGCGGTTATGGTGTCATGTCGGTGCAACTACACAGGTAGATTCCCCTTGCTGTGGTTTGTAGCCATGATTTTTCTTTCTTCTATTCAGATCTATAGCTGTTTCTTCAATGATTTTTTTGTTGGATTCAGAATCAAGGCTGTTTTTCAAACAACAGACAAACTGGAGACCACGAGTTTCGAGGGACCTGATGATCTCTGTTGCGTCTGAAATGTCAGGAGAGCCGTTTGGCCCTCATGGGAGAGCCTCTCAACTACCCGTTCAGGTCTCTCTCTCTCCTCTCTCTATCTATCTCTAGAAGTTAAATGCGACAAAGCATGAACTAATGAAAGGCATTCACAACTGCAAGTAACTGCTAGTGTTTACCAATGACTCGAGCGTTAATCAGATTTTGTCGCTAAATTGTGGCTAGTAGTTGGGCCCTTCCTCGGTTAAGGCTGGCTTTGTATAGTAAATAAGAAAGTATGCAATAGTTACAAAGCCACCTAGTTGCAATGTGGTCTTAACCTTTAAATTAAACCAACTACTGGCCATCTGTAAAGACCACCCAACTTATATCCCAAAGGCGTGTTTATTTTTGTACCTCATACTTTTTCTCTACTGGTTTCAGATTTTAACTCTTCAGGCATCGAATTTGACATCAGAAGATCTGTCTTTGACCGTTCTCGCTCCTGCATCCTTCACATCACCTCCGTCTGTAGTGTCCCTAAACTCTACGCCTACGTCCCCTCTAAGCCCATTCCTAGGGTTCTCTGAGTTTACAGAGAGGGTACAAAGCGAAAAGCGCAACACAATGATGCGTAAACAGCAATCGTTACCCCCAATTCCACTGGAGACAAGGACAGAGAACACAAATGGTGAATCTTCCAATCCGTCAGATGTTGTTCCAAAGAGCGGCTTAGGTTGCACACATCTCTGGCTACAAAGTCGGGTTCCCTTGGGGTAAACATCTAATAATATATCCAGTGAGTTTTCTTCTGGTATGGTTTCACCATCATAAATTGATAACGGGCTTTCACTTTCTAAATGCATCAGATGCGTTCCTTCGAGATCTACAGCGACGATCAAGTTAGAGCTACTCCCTTTGACTGACGGCATAATCACTCTTGATACACTCCAGATCCACGTGAAGGAGAAAGGTAAACAAACAAAAAACTATCTAGTTTCTCACCAAAGGACTATAAATAAACACTTGTGCTGCTTCTTCTTTCCTTCCATGAAACATGTGTGGTGGTTCCATATTGGAAGCTTCAAAATGTTTTTTTTTATAAAGAATCTTTTATATGTTTGGATTGAAACCTGAACATAAAATGTTAGATGGTCCGGTTTAATGACTGAAACACCAACGAACTTGTGTGTGTGGCAGGTCGTAGATACATTCCTGAGCAGTCACTGAAGATAAACGCAACTTCAAGCATTTCATCTGGGATTTTTTAGTCTTACCCCAATACCTTTTTTGCCTTTTCTTAGAGCCAAAAACGAGTCTTCAAACACAGAGCAGTTCCATTTCATCATCTCAATAGAGGCTCCATCCAAAGATTGTGCGTTTAAAAATTGATTTTTGGCTTCAAGGTTTGAAGAAAAGTATGTTGTAAAACCAACTTGTGTTTCCTATTTATTTGTTTGAAGTTTGAACCATGTGTTTGCATTCTTTGGCTTGCATTTTGTCTCTGAAATTTGCATAGAGACACAAGACAACCATTGTTATCGAATTTATAATATATTGCTTCTTCGCTTATAAAATCAGAAAATCAACCAACAAATCCTAACTTGGAAAGTTACAAAAGAAATAAACATCATCCAAGTAGTTTGATGAAGCGCAAAAAGTTGAGAGCACCGGAGCTTAGGTGCACCTGGACGCAGTGGATCGCAGCTCTACAAATCTGAAGCCATTTTCGCAATGACCCAAGTCGTCGTGGAAAAAAAACCCTTAACCTCCGGGATCAAAATCTTGGAGAGACGAAGATGGCGACATCGTTGTTTAGAATCCTAACGAGATCGAACGCTCAGAGCCACTGGTACTCTACTACAACCAGTATATCTGCCTCTCCTTCCTTACCGAGACAATTCTGGTCAAGACATTTCTCCGCCGTCACCGACTCTTTCTTCTCTAGCTCTGCCGCGCTTGATAGCCAACCGAGTTCTTCTACTCCGCCGCAAGGTATGTTCCTCGTGCTATGTCTTCCGATGTTTGAGCTTGGAATCTCGGGATATCAAGTACCAATTGGTGACGATTGAGTCCCCTTTCGTTTCAGATAACAAACGAGGGTTTAAGTGGTCACATTTGCTGTTGTTCTTACCTGGAGCGATTACATTCGGCCTCGGTTCATGGCAGATCGTCAGAAGAGAGGAAAAGGTTGGTCTCTCTTCTTCAGCTCTTCGAATCAGTGAACAATCTCCTATACTTTTGTTTTCAGCGTCTTTTTCTTCTCCTAGCGTGTCTCTAGCATGGTTAGATGTTGCTTTAGCTGGAATCTATGCATTTGTCCCATGTATGTTTTGCATTGAAGAGCTTCAGACCAATTTTTTTGGTTTTGTGATTGGCTAATTTTGTTATATTACCTATATCCTAGGAAATTCTGGTTACACACGCACTGATCTATGTAGAGGCAATCAAGTTCTGTGCACCGCCATGTAGTTAAGTTAGATAAAACCTCAGATTCCAGCTAGAGCTTGTGTATCGCATTGATGTTCAGCTATTAGTAACTCTTTCATATAATTGATCTAGTGACACTCTTATTGATTGCGAATGTTTGAGCCCTAATAATGCCTACTCAGTGCTGGCTACCACTCCAATTTCTTGGTTGCAATTTCTCTTTATATTCCGTTTCCTGATGCATTTTTCTTTTCTCTTCCAAATGGTTGCTGAAACTGATACATGTTACATTATATGGTGCTTTCAATTGAGCAGACCCTAAAGCTTCTTTCACTCCTTGTTAACCCAGATCAAAACACTGGAGTACCAACAACAACGGTTGAACATGGAACCAATGAAACTAAATACAGAACATCCTCCTGATAAAAATCTGGATGCACTAGAATTTAGACGGGTTAGTTGCAAGGGTGTGTTTGACGAGCAAAGGTCTATCTATTTGGGTCCAAGGTCTAGGTCCATATCGGGATTGACTGAAAATGGATTCTATGTCATCACACCTCTAATGCCGATCCCCGGTGACCTGGATAGGTGAGGGTAATGATCCTTTCTCCTTGCTTAAGTTTTTTTTTATTGCCCTTTACCCACACGATTGTAAGATCAACGATTTTTTGTCAGCCATAACTCTTGACCATGCTTTGTCTTCGAATGGCATCATCTCGTAAATTCTTATTGACTGGAATTGTAATATTAAGACCGTTTGGTTTATAACTGTTATTCAGTCAGCATCTAACTAATAGAGAGTTTGGGAATTAATGAGACATTAGTTATTTGTGTTCTGCTGCAAAGTCACTCGAGCCTTGATTGGTCGTGGCTTTGTCGTAGTGTTTGGCAGCCGTTCTATTTCTAGCTGTTAACTTTTTGGCGTATATCTGAAGTCAGACTGTTCTTTTCCGATGTCCACTAGCATGCAGTCTCCAATTCTGGTGAATCGTGGATGGGTTCCTCGGAGTTGGAGAGAAAAGTCACCAGAATCCACTGAGGCTGACTTCGCTACGAACCAATTGAAAAAAGCTAAACCACTCTCTGATGAACAAAATCGCTGGTGGAAGTTCTGGTCTAAAACGCCAGTGCTTAAGGAGGTTGGTCTTGTTATACTCTGTTGTTCATAAAAATCTTTCGTTTATCATAAGATACGTGATCTAAACTGACAGTGTAGTTTTGTGGAGGCCTGTGAATAGAAATCTCAGATCTTTGTGGAGACATATTGAATTCAATTATCTGCACAGTTCACTCTTTTTTTTTTTGCGTCTTCGTCAAATCTCTTGCATACTTTGTGACTTGTGAAAGCTGAAATCTTGCAGGAGCATGTATCCACAGTTAAGCCTGTAGAAGTCGTTGGTGTGATCAGGGGAGGGGAGAACCCGAGCATATTTGTTCCATCCAATGATCCAAGTACTGGGCAGTGGTTCTATGTAGATGTTCCCGCGATGGCTCGAGCCGTAGGCCTTCCCGAAAACACAATTTATGTAGAAGACGTACATGCAGACATAGATCGGAGTAGACCGTACCCTGTTCCTAAGGACATTAACACCTTGATCCGTAGTAAAGTCATGCCACAAGACCATCTAAACTACTCAATAACATGGTAAACTCCATACAGATACATAAGGTGTTCTTGGCATCGTCTGGTTTTAATTGATATGGTTAATGAGAGACATTGTGTTTGTGTCTGTGTCTATTGATGAACAGGTACTCTCTCTCCGCGGCTGTGACTTTCATGGCTTACAAGAGACTCAAGCCAAAGTCTGCCCGCAGATAAGCTATCTCTCTGAGCAAATCAAATCAAATCTTATTCTTTTTGTCACTTGTCTGCTGAAGTAATAATTGCAGTGGATAATGGGTTTAGGTTGAAACTTTCATAAGAAAAAGGGACACGATAAAATACTTATCATTGTGATAACTTAATAGAAATTTGTAGTTTTCTTTTTCTATGATGGAAGAAAGTTGGAACTTGAAGCCTTTGTAGGTAGGGTTGCAATGTAATCCCCATTGTTCTTTGTGGTAGAACTCACTTGTTGGTGTTAATTATATGTATTACCAAGAAAAACTCATTTGCTTAAAGGTAAAATTGCGGTTTAAGATACTTTATCTGATTATATATTTTGAAACATTTTAAAGTATGATTTAGTCAAATCTCTTGCATGTATATATGGGTTTGGGTTTATTGGAGACTCGCAAGACTGTCTGATGAAGTATGAACTGCTGTAAGGAAAAAGACTTGTCTGAAATCAAAAACCCATTTTTATTTTACTAAAAATCTCATTATTCCACTGCCGCCGATAGGATCTTTGCTGCGATGCCTTTGACTCCTTTGTTGCAGAGTTTTAATTTATTTGTCGATGTGGAGTATCTTCTTCATGCTTAGTAATATTTTACACGAAATGTCAAATACGTTTTTTTCCAAAAAAATAAAAAGTCAACTGTTGTAAATGTTATCTAAGGCCAAACAATTAGAAACATAAAAGAAATACATAGATGTCACCTGTTAACTCGTATTAAAAACTTTACGAAATAGTACGATATTCATCCATTCGAAATGCAAAAAAAAATAAATAATAACAATATACAACATAGAAAGTAGAAACAGTTGAAAGGCTTGTTTTAAATGGGTAATAAGAAGAAGAAAAAAACGAAGGAAAACGAAATTTGTTTGCTGAATGAGGTGGGAAAAATCTTGGAAGTTCTTTAGCAAAAAAAAAAAAAAACTTGGAAGTTTCTATGGAAATTGCCGAAAAGATATATGATAAAATGGAAAGAAATGAAATTATTTATTATTAGTAAATCTTTAGCTTATTCAGCAAATGTGAGTGAAAAGCGTGAAATGATTAGTTTAGTAAGTAATTTGCATAATATGATTTGATTAAGGCATGGAAGGCCAGGTGTTAATATCAGTGCTTCTCAGATTATTCGCCAGAGAGAATCATCCTCGCTGTTTCCTATTTGCCAATTTTTCACCAATCATCTTCTTCTTCCTTCTTCTATACACATCAGAATAACCAATCCATGGCGGTTTCTCTTTTTACCTCTCCCATAGCCACGGTGCGCGTCTTTTGAATTTCTGCCTCCCTTGCCGTGTAATTCGTTTTTTTCCTGACAAGTCAAATCCCTAATCTCGTCGAATTCTCATGGCGATCGTTACGGGAGATCGATATCTAGAGAATCTCGAGAAGTTCCTTGAACAGAAAGCTGATTCGCTTATTGATGGTACCGATGTTCTCAAGCTTAATCCCGCGGGTCTTCACTATGTTCATCTCCGCCTCGAATCTCTCCGTGAACTCGAACGTATGCTCTCTGGAGCTCCCGTTGACTATCTACGCGCCTACGTCTCCGACATTGGCGATTTCCGTGCCCTCGAGCAGCTCCGACGTATTCTCCGCCTCCTTCCTTCTCTCAAGGTCGTTTCATCGCTTCCTTCACCGGCTCGTGATCCTACGCCGCTCTCTCTTCTTCCTTTTTCTAAGCTTAAGGTCTTAGAACTTCGTGGGTGTGATTTGTCCACTTCTTCTGCCAAGGGCTTGCTTGAACTCAGGCACACCTTGGAGAAGATGATCTGCCATAATTCCACTGTGAGTTTTCCTCTTTTACCTCTCTTTTTCTTTTTTTTTTTCTTGCCTTGGTTTAGTGCATTTCTTCTATGGCATTGAGTTGGGGTTATAGTTCTGTTCTGCTCTGTGTTGCTTTAGGCTGTAGGGAAATTGAACTATTAGTATACAATTTGGAATGTGCAATGAACGCTGGAAGGTTTTCTTGTCATTTCTTCAGCGGTTTCAGGACGCAAAGGTTGATGTCAGAAGTTTATTCATGTGCTTTGATTGTGTTTGAATCGATTTTGGAAGTCCCTGACTAATCTTTTCCAGGTCTCCACTAAATGTAGGATGCGTTGCGGCATGTGTTCGCTAGTAGAATCGCTGAGATAAAGGATTCACCACTGTGGAATAAGTTGTCCTTCATTTCATGCGCTTGCAACCGTCTTGTGCTCATGGATGAGTCGTTGCAACTTCTTCCAGCTGTTGAGTCGCTTGATCTGAGCCGAAACAAGTTTGCAAAGGTGGATAATCTTCGCAGATGTTCCAAGTTGAAACACCTTGATCTGGGTTTCAATCAACTTAGAAAAATCTCTCACTTGAGTGAGGTACGGAACTTCAGGTTTCTTCATGTCCATTTATGGATTTCATTCGATTTGAAGTTGCTTAGCTTGTGTGTTTATTAGTTACTACTATCTTTTAAACCCATTTAGTTAGTCTCGTAGTTCTAAATATACATGGCATTGTTTGAACAGACAGAAGATACAACAAGACCACTTTGAATTTCTTTGCTGAAGATTTTTTAGATTTTCCCCTAGGGACCCATACACCTATTTTTTTGGACTATGCAGGTATCCTGTCACCTTGTTAAACTTGTTTTGAGGAATAACGCGCTAACTACATTGCGTGGGATTGAGAATTTGAAGTCACTTGAAGGCCTTGATGTTTCCTTCAATATTATTTCCAACTTTTCAGAATTGGAGTTCCTTGGGAGTCTTTCATTCTTGACAGACCTGTGGTTGGAAGGAAATCCAATTTGTTGTGCTCGATGGTATAGGGCACATGTCCTCAGCTACGTTGCTCTTCCAAATGATGTAAGTTTGGTTTTAGAGACTAGAATCTTGTTAAAACTACTGGAATTGCACCATCTCAGTTTCTGATTGATTCAAAATTCCGTTTATTATTTGTGCGACGTTTCAGTTGAAGCTAGATGGCAAACATATTGGGAATAGAGAATTTTGGAAGAGGCAGGTTGTTGTTACCCGTAGGAAAAGTCAGCCTGCCAGCTACGGGTTTTACTCTCCTGCTAGAGACGAAGCTGATGACGAAGGAAGCTGTAATAGAAAAAAGGTAATCAGCAGAAAGTTCAGTGACAGTTTATTTACATATTTATAATATGATTATGGCTGTTGTGGCCCTTTCTCCTGTGTGACACTAAACCCTAAGCATGAAAAGCATAAAAAAAAACACACAGCTGTAGTATGGTATGGCTTTTTGAAAGCGTCGTGAACATACACATCACTCGATAGGCAGCTTCTCTATGTGCTCTTTCAGAGTTTCAGTTTCTTGGTTTGTTTTGTGGTAGAAATAATTATTGAAAGCTTATTATCGTCTTCTTTTATCCTTTAACAGACGAAAATCTACCGGCTCGCGTCTATTGATAGTGAGGAAGAAAGCACCTATGTGAATTCTGATCAAGAGTCTGCTTCATGTGAACCCGATACTCAAAGCAAAGAGGAGAATATCAAGTCTGATCATGAAGCTGATGTCTTTGGTCTAATAAGTAAAGTTGAACAGTTGAAGAAAGAGCGCTCTGTTCTTTGGCTGCGAGAGTTTAAGGAGTGGATTGATCATCCATCAGAGGAATTGGTGGATGTTAAAAAAAATGGTTGCAGTACTGATTCAGAGGAAAGGTACTACACAAAGAATAGAAAAGGCCCAAAGCATCATGGTGAAACATTGAGCTATTCTCCAGGGCCTTTACCAGGTTTCCAAATTACAGATCTAAATCAGAAGCATCAAGCATTTTTTCTTGATGGGAAGCCAGCTGAAAATGGAAACATGTCAACATTGGATGCTACTCAGGATATGACGGGATCATTTTCAACCTCAACATATTTGCGATCACCCCCTCATTATCAAAAAGATGTCTTATACCGACGTCATAACCTGGTGGAAGAAATCTTGCAGCTATCAGCAGATTCTTATTCAGTGGCATCTTCTGATAGCATGAGCAGCTGCAGTGAAAATGAAAATTATGATTCTGAGCAATCAAATGCTGAACAGGATACGTCGATGGATCATCTTAATGGGAATAGACCCAAAGAGGAGATTCTGGGATCTGCTAAAAGCTTGCTTGACTCTCAACCAGAGAAGAGTAGCATCATAAAGACTTGGAGGATAGATGATTCGTTCAAAGCAAAGACCACTAATTTTCTTTCTGGACTACATAATAGTGAGCTTGCTTCTGGTGTTAACCAGATTTACCATTGGTTTGACAAAAGGAAAGGCAAGAGAAAGCCAAAAAAAAGAGATGTTTCTCTACTGGAGGAGAATACTTCCATAAAGAATGGAGAAACATCTCATAGAAGTGATGCAGATATTAGTGATTCTTGTGAAGATGAATATATTTCTGATCATTTTCAAGAAGGTTCCTTGACTACGGGTTGTAATAGTAAGAGAAGTACGAGATTTTTGGGAACTGAAAAATCTCTTCAAGTAATAGGTGGTATAGTGGAGGAATATTTTACAACGACACTGTCAGATTCCAGCGTTGATGAGACTTGTAAAATTTACGTTAGTTGTGACTGTATAATAAAGCAAGAATCCACCTACAAGCAACGGTAAGTTTTGTTCCCTCTATTATTTCTAGGTGAAAGAAAGTAATCTGAGACCCTTCTATCTTTAGTTAAAGACTTAGGATACTTGATCGGGACATGCTGAGTAAAAAAAAATCTTTGAGGTCGCGTAGATTTTACTTCTCTAGTTTTGATAGGCTTTCTTAATATTCAATTTGAACATGAAAAACAGTTAGATGGAGATATTTTCGGTTCCCTTGTGATATATATGTATGAATGATTTGTTCTTTAGTTTTAAACTACAAATTTGTCTTGAGAAGCCATTTACAAGGTTGTCGTCTCTTCTTTTCCCCTGACAGTACTCTATAAATGCAGGGAAGTAGTGTTGCTGGTGAGTAGCCAAGAAAAACTGTATGTGCTGCTCGTGGGTGTCTCTACTAATTCACAAGGTTAGACTGTGCTCTTCCCGTCTTCCTCTTTTATTCTCTATGTCCGAATGTGTTATGCTCTGTTGATGTTAACTTACTTTCTTTGACCCCTGGTGTCTGCAGAGAGCAACTTAAGTTTATTGTGTTCGCATACAATCGATGATATACAAGACGTGTCGGTTGGTCTAGGACTTCAGGTTGTGAGGTTAGTCTTTTATGGCTCTGCTTTTAAACTTGATTATGTGCCCATGTCCCTAACCTCTCGTTTTCCTTCTGGTTTAGGTTACGCTTTAGGGAGGATGCAGAGTACATTTTCATAACGGCAAGCATTGAAAAAACAACAGTTTTACTCAATATCATGAAATTCTTAGATTCTCAGGATACAGAATCAAAATGTTCTTTGGGAAGGTGAGCTATCATTGTCCTTTTCTTCAGCCCTTTTACTATTCTTCTTCGGTTTTCTGATTTGACATGTATTGAAACTTGAATGGCAGTTTGGAGAAGGTTCAAGTGGAATTGTTTGAGAAAGAAATTTGTAGTGGTTTGAAGCTGAGTATATTCCAGTATAATATTCTCCATTTTCAGAACAGCAATCTTGGAGGTATAGTCTCTTGCATAACTTTCATATTGTTGAGCGAGAAATGGTTACCTCTTTACATGCCATTTTCCCCTGATACTATAAGTAAGACCTTATAGTGTATACTACCCAATGATTTTGCCTAGGTAGTCGTTCGACCAGATCAGTAGCTCATGGTTTCATGCGTAGTGGGCTCAACTCACAACATTAGTTTTATTATTTGAGCTAATTATCTTGTCTACATGGACCCTGCAAGTGTCAAGTTTTGGGCTAGTCACCGCTACTCAATGAAATAATTTAATACTCAATGGGTTGTCCTAGTCTAATAAATATACCGATTAGGTACACTTTCATGAAAGTCTTAGCAAAACGAGAATGTTTTATTTCTCTTAAAAGGTTTTACTAGCTTACAAGTCATCTTTCGAGCTGTATCAGCACTGACCAAGTGACCATTTACTATAGTGCTTATCAATTTTCCTCTGTTAAACTCAACAGAAGTGTCATGGCTTCCACGGTCGCTCTTTGTGGCGGGTGGACATCTATTCATATGCAATGAAGACTTCATGCAGCTGAGTTCTCTGCCGACAGATGCTTCTTCTGCTCCATATTTCTCACTTGACTCAAGCTGCTCCATCTCCGACATATTTGAGATGGTAACAAGCTTGTTTATTCTTGCCCTTACCTCTCAATAAATGTTAGTTTTCCTTCGGTCATTCATGTACAAACTACCCAGGTTATTGAATCGCGAGGAAGCCCATGCTTGTCACTGAAGATCCAACAGAAGGATTCCACATTTCAAACCAGACTAAAGAGGACAGTGAACTCAGTAACATGGAAGCTCAAGTTACTCAGCACTGAGTGTGCACTCAAATTTGTGGCTCTAGTCAATGCACTTCACCCGGATTCACCAGAATTCCCATTGCTTGTTAGGCATTTGGGTGAGAGATAAGTCGTAAATGCTTATAACTTGATATCTTTGTTCATAACTTCATATTCATTTCATTCAATTTGTTCATGAGTTTTGATTCGTCTTTGTATAAAGCCCTCAAGGGTCTTGTGGTGTGTTCAAAATATTCTTCAATTTGTATATTTTTGTGTGTTATCATTCATACAAACAAACAGTGGGGAAGAAGAAAGAAAATCAGAATGTTTTTCTTGAAAATAACTATGAAAGCCTGTGCTTGTAATTATTTTACACGCATTTACAGGTGATGAAACAATGGAGCCGAGAACCTACTCAACCTTGGTCTTCTCTTCATCAACCTGTGCCATCAATGCCTCTAACTCTGCCTCCGATAAGCTTTCCAACCGTTTCTGCCCATTACCAACCATATGTTAATGTTAGGTAAAGTAGATAAGCTCTGATAGAGAGCTAAAAGAAAAAGCACAGACCTGCATGACTTGAGACTCGTAATCACGAAGTTGCTGGGCATAAGTCATCTCCTTGTTACCCACTCTAAAGATATATGTGGAAATCCAACCCAACGTCAAACCCAGCACCAGTATCAGCTGTACTGCATTCCCTGCTTGCAAGGGATCTACTCCCACATACTGCCCATTTCATTATAACAAGTGGGTACTCAGAAAAAGTAGATAAACTCACTTGATATCAAATATTAGATAATGAAATTACCTCAAGTCCACTCTCTAGCCCGATACCAAGTGCAGTCACTCCAACTCCTATCAACAGAACATCCTTTCTCGTGTATCCGAACGGCGTCTTCTATATAACCAAATTATTACAAAACAGAGTTTGCATTAGGACATGAGACACAACTGCTACTACGATGGTAAAGTAAAACTGAATTTGAAGAGATGGATATCAGACCTTGGTCTTTGTCGCAGAGTCGTCTTCAGTTTCAGTAGAGTTTGAGCTAACTCTTAATTTCATTCTTTGTTTCTGTCTCCTGTCTACTGATGATGACAATCCATGTCCCTCGAATCTATATAAGACTTTCTTGGCAGCTCTGAATCCTGCATCATCTCAACAAACACAGGAGAGTTTTACCACCGCTTCAGCTATAAATCCTAGGTTTTGTCGAAAAACGATTGCGGAGATTCATCTATATATTATATGGTAAAAAACCTGAGCTTTGTCGCCCAACCGGAGGAATCCGTATAGTCGCCGCCAAAACCTCTTGATTTCTGCATAGATTCGATACTCCTCCGTACGATAGAGAAGCCATTTCTGTGTGTAACCCACAAGCCGTGGTTACATGTAAATTATTGAAACAAAGAGAAAATAATGAGACGAAGCGATTAGAGATATGGGTGGTTGATATTTCACGCGCCCATAGGCTTTTGCTTCTCACCGCCCAAAATAGTTACCACTCAAACAATAGGAGATTCATTTACAAATACACCAAAATGTTTAGGATATCATTTCTTCCTTCTTTTTTTCTCATATCAGATAACAAAGAGCAAAAAGATTATGTAAAAATGAGTTTTATTATTCTCCCCCACAACGAGCAAAAGACAAAATTAAAATCACTCTTTTTCCCGGTTCAATGAATTAAATGAACCGGCCCTTCTTTATTCCATTCATCTAACACACCTAAACATCCATCTAATCCCACCAGTTTTCACTCAAGCTGAAAACTCAAACAGCATCGTGTGCTGGTACTTCTCACCAGCCTTAACCACAACAGACGGGAAATTCGACTGGTTAATCGCGTTCGGGAATCCCTGCGTCTCAAGGCACACACCCGCATGCTTCCCGTAAACCGCATTCCCTTTCCCAACCACTCCGTTCACATAGTTCCCGGTGTAAAACTGCATCCCTGGCACATTGGTCCACAAGTTCAGTACCCTTGAGCTTCCACCGTCGCTGAGTTTTGCTGCGTGTTTCAGCCCGTCTTTCTCTTGATCAGGACAGTCCAACACGTAGTTATGATCATATCCGATACCCACCTCTCCTATAGTCTCGCCTATCCGTTTCTCCTCTGTGAAATCGAAAGGAGTTCCCTTTACAGGCAAGATCTCCCCTGTAGGAACTGTGTATTGGTCAACCGGCGTGATATGAGACCCCCAAATCTGAATCTTATGGTCAAGAATGTTTCCTGAGTCATGACCCGCCAAGTTCCAGTATGTATGCTGAGCTAAGCTGATGGGAGTGTCTTTGTTCTCCGGAATAGCTTCCATGTCAAGTCTCATCGTCGTGGCTGACGTGAGAGTGTATGTCGCCGTGACAGAAACTGCGCCGGGGTAACCTGTGGAGGAGACCCGTAAAAACATTATAGGGCTAGCTTATCGAATCGCATATATATCATAAAGAAACAAAATGTAAGAACATGAATATGTCAGGACCTTCTTCTCCATCGGCGCAGTGGTATTTGAAAGTGATGAAAGGTTTTTCACCGTCTTTCTTGTGCCCTGCAACTTCCCATATCTTCTTATCAAAACCCTTATTACCACCTGAATAGAGTAACATTTATGTTTCAAATCCGATTAAGTTCACGGAAAGGTACAGAAGCATACAGAGAAGAGAAATGTGATATATACCGTGGAGACTATTAGGAGGCTTGTTGATAGGCAAAGTGTAGTTAACTCCATTGAGACTAAATTTTCCCTCTTTGATTCGATTTGCCACACGACCAACTATGCACCCGAAGTACGGTGCAAGCCCTTTCTGTAACAATCATATCATGTGTATATCAGATTCATCATACCAAATACAATACCAGTGTTACAATCCATATTATTTTGATTTTTCATCACAAGTCATTCCACAAGATACATGACCATACATATATTCTAAGCAGTATGATTCAGACCTATTCACCATTACAGACAACTTGAAAAAAGGAGAGTTATGAAATCAAACACACCCAGAGGCAGTGATAAGAGTATTCTATCAGATCGATTGAATCTATGTCGATCAAATCCAAGGATTATGTGAATTCGAGAGAAATTACCACATATGGATCCACCGAGTCGAATCCGAGAACTACATCAGCCAATTTCCCTTCAAATAAGAAAACAAATTCGATAATCAGATGATAAGGATTTGGAGATATAACGGAGATCATCACAGGAAGGGAGTAGAGAAGGAACCGTTGTTGTCGGGGACAGACAAGGAGGTGATGGTGGCACCATAGTTTGAGATCTTGACCTGCATGGTGCCATTGTTGAGCTCGAAGATCTCTGGAGTGTTCTTGCTCTGATCCGCCATTAGAGGGCTCGAAGATTAAATTAAGGCTATAAGATGTTTGGGAGAAACCAGCGGAAGTGATGAGTTTTGTTGAGTTATATAAACCAAAATCGTAATCTCGTAACTGATCAATGTTGACGTCATCCACATCCCAAAGTATTTTTTTTTTTGCATCTTCTTATTTTTCATTTTTTGTTATTTACCCATTAGAGGTTTTCAGAAATTATAATCCAAAGTTACCAACGTCTTTTTTGGGCAGAAATCCAAAGCCTCCCTCTCCCCTTTGCTTTTCTTCCTGCTTTTCCGGCTGGTTTTGGCGGCGACATAGAGGTGACAGGAACGAGTCAGATCTCCCATCTGACGGCGGAAGATTCCTTCTCCGGTGTCCGGTGACGCAGACGAGGCCTCGAGTTTTGGCGGAAAGAGGAGTCACATAAGAGGCCGGTTTGAAGACGCCAGACCCTCTCGGAGACACCTCTTGGCTCAACCACCTTCACCGACAGCTACGACTGTGACGAAAGTCGCCGGAAGATGCGCGGCCACTGCTCGTATAAATCTGTGTGAAGCTTGGTGTTGTGGATCCGTCTGAGCAATCAGAACCCTCCACCGTGCAGCTTCACCGGACCGGATGGTGACGGATTTGGCTCAAAGTAGATCGAGACAACGCCGGAGCTGGAGAAAGTGAGGACAGATATGATGGTGTTGGTCGCTAGGTGAGGACCGATATCTGAGAGCCGGCTTGTCGGAGTTTGGAGCATGTCGGAAAGCTTGTAGTGGGTCAGCTCTATCGCCGGAGAGGAATCGCCGCCGGAAGCCGGATACTCCTGTCGCTGGTGCCGATCTTGGTGGTTGTAGCAGCAAAACCGTGAACTTTTTATCTGCCGACACTAGTGCCTCCGCCTCTACTCGCCGGACATCGCGAGGATCCGAGCTGCTTTCCCGGCGACGACAACTTTTCCCGATTTACTTATTTTTGTAACTGTCATCAAAATGTAGATGGGCCAAGGCCCACTTCTTAGTTGAGGGAGATCTATTTCCAATATAAATTAAAGATTAAAGTTATAAATAATAAATAAATAAAAAAAGTCGGTATAAAAGATACTATATACATAACAAGCATTTAATCCAGAAATAAAACTAGTCAAATTTCTAACTAAAAAATATTAATCAGCACCATAAATAATATCATATGCTAAATTAAAGAGAGTTTAAAAAAAAAAAAAATTCAGTTGCCAAATGAAACCCATAATTCATATAGAAATGAAAAAGTACAGAATTGCTTGTATATGAGAGAGATAAAAATGGTATAAAGTAAATTTATATTTATTTAAGGGGCAAAAAAGATATGACCAGTACTAAAAGTGCCAATGGACAAGCGTGTTCACCAAGGTTTTCACATTAACATGCCATAGTACATGCGTAGGTAATGCAAATTCCTCTCTTATCTTCTGATTCACCGAAAAAAAAAAAAAAAATTGGTCAAAATTAATAATTGAGGTTATAATAGAATTTCTATTTCAAAATGTTTAGTTTAACATTTTTTAAAAAGAATGTTTAGTTTCAAAATTACAAACGCCTACTCCTATCATGTGACGTAATCACACGGATCGACAAATCTTAACAAAATCAAATGAACATCTTATTATATATATTAATATAT
>OVAQ01001414.1:0-18111 GCA_900406345.1 Erysimum cheiri
ACGGTCCCAACGTTATTAATTTATAGAGGTTTTACTGTACTCAACTCAACTTTCAAGGAGTACAAACCTCATTCGCCCTTCTATGTTGTGTGCTGATAAAAGGATTCCATAATCCATGATTTTTTAATATGTTATTTTGCACCATTATTGAATTAACCTGTTTGAAGGAAGTTCTATAATTGATATCATAAACGTTAGCTTATTCAATAACTAAAAAAACCTCACCAGTCCATTTATCAAATCCAATATTTGGTCAAAAGAATCCAAAAATATTCTAATATCTCTATTTATAGTAATGTACAGATTCATATCTTAGTTATGACCAAATCAATAGCCCCAAGCTGTACTCACAAAAATTGGTTAGAAAAACATGGAAATTTTCACGTTCTTGATTTGTTAGAACTAAAATTAACTGAAACTCTGATATATAATCGTTTACAATCCTCCTACTTCCAAAACTGTTTAATACTGTAAAAGATTATTATTACACAAAAACTGGCCTTGTTAAAGTGGGCCTTAGATTTAAGTTTATGAGTGGGCCTATTGATATTTGTCAAGATAACGATAGAATAATTGAATGAACAGTCATCACTTCTTATAAGATATTTTAATGAAAAGAAAAATATAATCGTTTACAATGAAAATGAAAAGAAACTCTGATATATAATCGTTTACAATCCTCCTACTTACAATCCTCCTAATTCAATATAAACTTTGAATTAGCCACTAATGGTATACCAACATTCTTTGTTGGTGTAAAGTACATTTACATCTGATTCGACTTAGGTAGGTAAGGGTTAGCTAAAAAACTTATTACTACTTTCAATTTCCTCTAATAAATCCGAACCAAACTTATTACTACTTTCTAATTTCCTCTTAGAGCATGATGTCTAGAGAAGTGAAAGCAGCTCCCTGGGATATCGAAAATGTCCAGATTCCAACTAAAGAGAATCCAGAAGATGTCGTTCTAGCCATTAAACACTTTGTCAACTCTGTAGGCTGTAAAAATGAGTTCAAGATAACATGTTTCACCGGCAGCGCGTATCACGAAAAACGTGGGATCCCTCTTGACATTTACCAGAAGCTGAGGGCAACAAAACAAGTCGACATAGTTTCATGGGCCAAAAGTCGGGCAGTAACATATAGTAAGTTTTTTTTGATGTTTCTTTGATTTATTTGACTTTTTTTTGTTAATTGATTTCTTTCTTTCTTTGATTCAGTTCCTCGGCAAGCCGCTGATGGCTTAATGAAGGATTTTGTAAAGAATTTGTGTCGTATGACTACTCGAGGAGTGCTGGTTGTCATTGGTGGTGACCAAGATTATGATACCCTCTTTGAAAGAGTGCGGAAAAACACAGAACTGGATGTAGATTATAAATCAATATATAGATGTGGATATTTAAAAAAAATTTGTAATCTTCGTCATAAAAAAAAAAAAAACAAAAGTTTGTAATCTTAAAAACCACATACTCAACTCAACTTTCAAGGAGTACAAACATCATTCGCCCTTCTATGATGTGTGCTGATAAAAGGATATCATAATCCATGATTTTTTAATATGTTATTTTGCACCATTATTGAACCTGTTTGAAGGAAGTTCTATAATTGATATCGTAAACGTTAGCTTATTCAATCTAAACTAAAAAGACCTCACCAATCCATTTATAAAATCCAATATTTGGTCAAAAGAATCCAAAAATATTCTAATATCTCTATTTATAGTAATGTACAGATTCATATCTTAGTTATGACCAAATCAATAGCCCCAAGCTGTACTCACAAAAATTGGTTAGAAAAACATGGAAATTTTCACGTTCTTGATTTGTTAGAACTAAAATTAAAATCTACGTAAATTCAGTCAAACTCAAAACATAAGCGATAAAAAGAGTAAATATAACACTATGACCAATTCTCATCATAAAAAATCACACCAATCAACAATTAATAAATTAAAGTTAAGTGACATATGTTCTATTCTAAATTGTCAATTGTCCGGATCCATAGGTCCTTTTACTTATGTATAAATACACCTAGACACTCTTCACACTGATTTGATTTTGTACCTCTTCACTCTTCTGGATTATAAGAGGAAAACTAAAAAAGGAAAAAAATCAAAATAAAATAAAAAATTTCCTAAAAGATAAACAAAATAGAAATTTGTGAAGAAAATATTACACCATATCTTTCTCACTTACAAATCTAGAGAAACAAATCATCTCGTTTTAGAATCGATGGTTTTGTTTTCTTTCTAGAGACGAAAATCACGAATTGTCTTGTGTAAAAAGTAAATTCACCATCATGGCGGCCGCTGTTGCGACGGGTGTTGCACCGGCAGCTATGGTTGATCAGGTTCCGAGCCCGACGGCTCAGACTTCGGTTCAGATTCCAGTTTCAATATCGGTTCCATCTTCAGCCCCGGCAGCGACGACAGTGGCCGATCAAACCCACCCGAACTCGTCGCTCTATGCTGGAGATCTTGACCCGAGAGTGACTGAAGCGCATCTGTTCGATCTGTTCAAACATGTAGCTAATATTGTCTCGGTTAGAGTTTGTCGTGATCAGAACCGTCGATCTTTGGGATATGCCTACATCAATTTCAGTAACCCTAATGATGGTAAATACAATTCTACACTGCTTGAATTGCAAGTTAGGGTTCATGTCTTGCAAAATAAATATATAATTGTGAATTGCATTACGATAAAGAGAATACTATGATTCGCTTTATTTCAATCTAGGTTTTTTGTGTTAGAAGAGGTAATTAATTATAAATCATTGATCAGTATCATGTTGACATGTATCGTTTGAATAGAGAAGCTATAACATTTATATAGAAGACATTGATGCATCATTTTTGATCAATTTAGTTCAAAACGTGATTAATTCGTTTGAAAATTCTCTTCAAATACCCACCTCATCGTAGAACTATACGTAGTTGTGCATTTGTAAATGTCATAGATGCTAGTTTTCCACAAGGATGATCTTATTTTGTTATCTATTTAACGTGATTTATTTTTGTAGCTTACCGTGCAATGGAGGCCTTGAACTACACTCCTCTCTTTGAGAGGCCCATTCGGATCATGCTCTCAAACCGTGACCCGAGCACGCGATTGAGCGGCAAAGGAAACATTTTCATCAAAAACCTTGACGCCTCAATCGACAACAAGGCCTTGTTCGAAACGTTTTCAAGTTTTGGAACCATCCTCTCCTGCAAAGTTGCAATGGACGTGACTGGCCGGTCCAAGGGATATGGATTCGTTCAGTTCGAGAAGGAGGAATCGGCTCAAGCCGCAATTGACAAGTTAAATGGAATGCTAATGAACGACAAGCAAGTCTACGTAGGGCACTTCATCAGACGCCAAGAACGTGCTCGGGATGAAAACGCCCCTACACCGCGTTTCACTAACGTGTACGTCAAGAATCTCCCCAAAGAGATTGGTGAGGACGAGCTGCGGAAGACGTTCGGTAAGTTTGGAGTGATATCGAGCGCGGTTGTGATGAGGGACCAGAGTGGAAACTCGAGGTGTTTTGGGTTTGTGAACTTTGAGTGTACGGAAGCAGCGGCTTCTGCGGTTGAGAAGATGAATGGGATTAGCTTAGGGGATGATGTGTTGTATGTTGGGAGGGCGCAGAAGAAGTCTGAGAGAGAGGAAGAGCTAAGAAGGAAGTTTGAGCAGGAGAGGATAAACCGGTTTGAGAAATCTCAAGGAGCAAATCTGTATTTGAAGAATCTTGATGATAGCGTCGATGATGAGAAACTCAAGGAGATGTTCTCTGAGTTTGGAAATGTAACATCTTCCAAGGTAATAATTAAAAAAATCAATACATGCATACATACATGACCTTGCTATTTTTATTTTTTTGGATAGAGACATGTCTTTCATGTTACGTTATCTTTGATCATAGTCCCCTAACTAAATGTAGGTTATGCTTAATCCACAAGGAATGAGCAGAGGATTTGGTTTTGTTGCTTATTCCAATCCTGAAGAAGCTTTAAGAGCCGTGAGTTTCTAAAGTTATTATTCTTGTGAGCTATCGTACGTACCTCTCTTTTGATATCTAAAAGATGAACTATATGACAATGCAGCTGAATGAAATGAATGGGAAGATGATAGGAAGGAAACCACTATACATAGCTCTTGCGCAGCGCAAAGAAGATAGACGAGCACACTTACAGGTTTAAACTCTCTTTACAAATTAGTTTGCTAAATTTGTGTTGTGACTTACCACGTTTGCTGTTTACAGGCGCTGTTTTCACAGATTAGAGCACCAGGGCCAATGTCAGGGTTCCATCACCCGCCAGGTGGACCAATGCAAGGTCCACCTCAGCACATATACGTAGGCCAGAATGGATCAAGTGTAGTCCCGTCTCAGCCCATTGGATACGGATTCCAGCCTCCGTTCATGCCTGGGATGCGCCCGGGTTCTGGCCCGGGCAACTTCATCATGCCGTATCCTCTTCAGAGACAACCTCAAACCGGTCCTCGAATGGGACTTAGACGTGGTGCTACTAACATGCAACATCACATCCAACAACAACAAGTATGTTAACTAAGTTAGTTGGTTTATAGTTTTGAATATACCTGAAACTGAATTGGATTGGATTGACAGCTTATGCACCGTAACCCGAGCCCGGGAATGAGGTATATTAACGGTGCGGGTAATGGGAGGATGGAATCAAGTGTTCCACAAGGAATCTTGCCTCCAATCATGCCTTTGCCAATAGATGCTTCTTCAATCTCTCACCAGAAAACTCCTCTCCTTCCAATCTCTAAGCTCGCTTCTGCCTTAGCTTCTGCTAGTCCAGCTGATCGCACACGGGTTTGCTTCTTTTTATCTTCATCTCAGCTAACGGATTGTTTGTTTGCGTTTGCTTTTACATTTTGGTGTTCATTTTTATATAAACTCACAACTCACAATAGGCATTTGCGTTTTACAAAATATTATCTGAATAACTGAAAATCTTTT
This sequence comes from Erysimum cheiri, assembly GCA_900406345.1. NCBI lineage: Eukaryota > Viridiplantae > Streptophyta > Magnoliopsida > Brassicales > Brassicaceae > Erysimum > Erysimum cheiri. Next base: position 4,966 of record OVAQ01001414.1, read on the forward strand.
TTTGTGAATTTATTTTTATTAAAATGAAAAGATTGAAACTATCGTGGTTCAATAGTAAGACGCACATAAAATAGTTGAAAAAAATTAGCATATATATATTTTTTTTAAATTTTAATAAATATTAATTGGCGACAGATGCTTGGAGAGAACCTTTACCCACTTGTGGAAAGGCACGAACCACTTCACGTGGCTAAAGTAACAGGAATGTTGTTGGAGATGGATCAAGCCGAGATTCTGCACCTGCTCGAGTCACCAGAGGCACTCAAGTCTAAAGTATCTGAGGCTTTGGATGTTCTCAGGCTATCTGTTGATCCACCTGATCATGATCTCGGTTTCTCTACCACCGACTGAATCTGCAATGCGTTTGTCGAGCTCAATTTTTTAATTTTGTTAAAAAAATTATTTCTAGTTTTGTGATGGATTCTTTCTTTTTTCTTTACTCTTTTTAGCATTTTTTTAAACGTAGTTTATGTTTTTGTGTCTTTTAATTTAATGAGTTTGATCCATTCTAGTTAGAGTTTTTGTCAGGACGATGATGATCTTAATTTTTAATAATCTGCCATTAGACGATTAGTCTCTCCAAAAAATAAAAATCTGAATGAACTTCGTCGTCTACGTAAGTAACATTAGTAATGGTACTTACGCAGTGAGGGTCTTTACCATGAAATTAACTTTCCCTCACATGTGTTCTGTCAGAATATGATTGAATGATATGACCAAACCTTGTAACTTAGTAGTTTGTGTTATTGAAATATACATGATAATTATACATATTGCTGACAAAAATATAATTATGATTGGATGGTATATGTTCTATTTTTGTTTCTTTTATAATTTCATTCGTTTAAGATTTCATATGTATGTAAAAAAAAAAAAATCATATGTAATGAAACATAAGTAAATAGCTTTATAAAGAAAAAATCGGAAAAAAAAAAGACCCAATGAATTTCTGAATTTCCAAATGCATAACTCTACTTGAAATTTAACTTGTTCAGTAGTCATTGTCAGCAACAACATGCCTTCTATTATGGTAGCAGTACAGTGAGTGTGTCATACTCAAATTTGTGGTTTATATTCATGTCATGGTTGATTTCAATTATATGCACATAGACTCATCTTTTTTTTTTTTTTTTTTTTTTTTGGGGGNTTCTATTTTAATAATTGGAAACAAGCAATTCAATGATTATAACATTCATTTCATAATTTATGTTTGATATGACGTTAATTTGAATGGTTTATGTTGATCGAATATACTCTCCATCACAACTAGAATCTAATTCACTTAATTCGGAAAACACTTATAGCTAGGTGGCATATGATATGTATTAGCTGAGACTTATTATTATCATCGAGAGTACATGAATGAACCATCTCTGTTCATGTGAAAGATATTATAAAGAGTCAACATCAGTGCTAATTTCAACTATACTTTTAGCACATTAAGAAGATTAAAAAACGATTGAATAAATAAGTGGGTAAGTGGGGTTAATACGTGTCACCGTCCAAAATGTGGCTGACCCTTCTGATTGGAGCTATAGCCGACCCTTTGCCTCATCATTTGTTGACTTCAGTCACCTTTTACATATTTTAATTAACTTGCCAACGTTCAACTCATTGTTCGGTTCTAGATTGTTCCATACACTTTCGTTTTCTCTTTTACATTTACTTTCAATTTCGAAACGTAAATTTATATTAACGTAGTAAATGAGTAGTTATTTTTGTAATATTCGACCAAATTTTGAATTTAGATCCTTACATCTATTATGAGTTGAAATTAAAATAAATTATATTGTAAAATGTCAGAAAAAGAAAAAAGAAAGTATATTGTATAATAGAGTAATACTTGAAGAAAAAATAATAGCATTGTAAAGGTTTTATTGACAATGAAAGGGGTAATGAATATCTCGCTTGCTAAACCACAAAAGAATCAATTCATTGGACTATAATTTTTTTTGTCATTGGACTATAACTTAAACATATAGGCTATGAATGGTAACGATACCGCATCCGAAAACTGCCCCGCAACAGTGCTGTAACAGTGTCAAAATATCTGCATATNTTTTTTTTGTCATTGGACTATAACTTAAACATATAATATATCTACGAAATGTCTACCATTTAAGAATACGACGACTTTTAAAAAAAGTTTTCTGAGTTTTTTAAAAATTTCTCCACCATAGTATTACTTTAATAAAAGCTTGTTATTAAAATGATAAAAAAAAAGAAAGTAGGCAAAGTAGCTTTATTATATAGTTGATGGTTTTCCNGGTAATGAATATCTCGCTTGCTAAACCACAAAAGAATCAATTCATTGGACTATAACTTTTTTTGTCATTGGACTATAACTTAAACATATAGGCTATGAATGGTAACGATACCGCATCCGAAAACTGCCCCGCAACAGTGCTGTAACAGTGTCAAAATATCTGCATATACCTATGTATATATATATTTTCGTTACTATTTGAACCGCACCGCACTTCTCCCGCACCGCAAAACGCAGTTACCATTCGAAGCCATAATATATCTACGAAATGTCTACCATTTAAGAATACGACGACTTTTAAAAAAAGTTTTCTGAGTTTTTTAAAAATTTCTCCACCATAGTATTACTTTAATAAAAGCTTGTTATTAAAATGATAAAAAAAAAGAAAGTAGGCAAAGTAGCTTTATTATATAGTTGATGGTTTTCCCTAATGGTAAATCATAAACTAAAAAGTTGAGCTAATTCCAAANTTTTCTCCACCATAGTATTACTTTAATAAAAGCTTGTTATTAAAATGATAAAAAAAAAAAAAGAAAGTAGGCAAAGTAGCTTTATTATATAGTTGATGGTTTTCGCTAATGGTAAATCATAAACTAAAAAGTTGAGCTAATTCCAAAGCTTAAAATTTTTGTTTTCACTGCCATGTTTAACGCGTTAACTATGATCAACATGATACATCAATGTTACACTTCATCATCTAGATATATAACTTTATAATTTGTTTCAGTGTTAATTCTAATTTATTCCATAAAATTTGACGACTTGAGAAAATATATGCATCATATAATTTGTTTTTTTCTAATATTAAAATACAATTATTTTTAGCCCAGTAAGATATCTCCACGTATGGTTTGAGCCCATAGCATACACATGGTACATGACCATGAAAAGCCCAGTTATGTTTCCATCTCCAGACAGACACCAGCCATCGACAGAAGTGGACCACACAATCACGAATCGTATGGTGATTACTACAATATAATGCTCGCATCTTATTGAGCCACGTCTGTTGTTTGGCGGAAGATCAACGTCCATATATCTTATGCTCCATTATGATTGGTACACGTCATCTTGTAATGTTCTACTTGTTTATGTGGTGGCGTAGACAAGTGGGAAGAAGAAATATCTTTAAAGGAAGAGTTGGACCCATTTAGATATTTTGAACGGGCTGGTTCTTCAAAAGCTGCCCGTTGATCTATACCCATCTCATAAGCCGGCTCTAAACTCTTCCGGGCAAAGCTGCCCGAAATGTTTTTAAAAGAATCTTGTGGGTGGGACTCACTCTACACTGAATCAACGGTGGAAAAATTCGAGGGTGTACGTAACACCTCGTAGCATCTGAACGTAGCTCCTCTCAAAATATCTTCGGACACATGTCACTAGTTTCGTAAACTATTAACTTTAATCAGAGAATCACATGAGACCATATAGTTTAAATTAATTAAAAGGAAATTATACAATCATGGACCAACAAACTTTTAAAAATGATCTGTAAGATTAGCTATACAAATTTCTTTACCAGTATTACCATACTCTGAATCTAGTGTTTTATTTTAAAACAACCACAATTTTTCTGCTCATTTTATGTTTGAGCCTTTGAGGAGATATTAGTTATGGAGTAAATTGAGTTAACATTCAGATTGTGTGATACTTTTACGGCCAAAATCTATTTTTAATAGTAGGATTAAAAGTTAAATTACATAATTATATATAAAGAAATTACATAATTACTGAGAAGAAATATTTGTAAACAATATTTTAAAATCATATATCAAAAACAAATTTCTTGATTTGACACAAAAGTCTTAGAAATTCAAAATTAAACCGCATCGTTCTTATTTCTGAATAGTAATTGCGTTTTCAACTGCGGGAGAAGTGCGGTGCGGTTTTAATAGTAACGAAAATACATATATATATATATGTAGATGTTTTGACATTATTACTGTTGTGGTGCGATTTTGTAATGCGGTATAATTACCATTCGGAACCTTAGCAAAGGGATTACACAATCTGGGATAAAATTAAGACGACGAATAATCAAAGAGATGAGTATAATAGCATGTATGTGTATGGTGATGATGTTATGGGATGATGAGATGTATAATGGCGCATAAAGGTCGTGGCAAAGGCAGGAAATATCGATGCCACGTCAAACGGAAATCTTAAACCGAGTGGAGAAGCCTCCAAATCTCTCTCTCTCTCTCCTTCTTCCTCCTCAAAGGCCACAATCTCCTCTGTGTGTATGCTTCACAATCATTTTTGATTTTATTTTTTCTTCACCGATATTCTTCAATTCCATCTCTCAAAAAATATCCACAAAGCTAAAAGCTAGACAAGAGAAGAGATAATTAGATTCGTGGCAGGTGTCTTTCTTTCTTCTCTACTTGTCATGTGTCTTTAGTTGAATTCTCAGATGAGATTTTTTCGATTCATTTGGTGTTTTTTTTTCGATTTTCTTGGTAATTTTTTTGATGTCGGATTTGCTTAATTTCTCAAATTTGGTGTTCAGTTTTGCTTACTGCTTCTACTTGCAATTTTTCTCAGCTTAGATTTGTTGTCTTCTCTTTCTGATTTGAGGTTTTTTTTCTTCTTCTGAATTGTATCTACAGGAAGGATCTTAATACTTTTGGTCTTCGCTATAGAGATAAAAGCCCTAAAGTGTTAACCAACAACGCACGGATTTAGCGTATTTTTCTTCAGCCTTCGGTTTTACTGTACAGTGTGTTGGTTGATTAAAGGAGTAGTCCTGGGGGCTGCTGCTGTGTATAGTGATTCTCGATTGGTAGAAAGGTGTTTGGAGATCAGACTTTTGTTGCCTGTTTAAACAAGATTCTTCTTTTGGGTCTTGTTAGATTTGGTGTAACCAAATCACTCTAGTGGGTTAGTTTTGGTTTCTGGTATTAATTCTTCTGGATGGCTACTTCATCTGAGAGGTGGATCGATGGTCTTCAGTTCTCTTCCTTGCTATGGCCTCCTCCACGGGATCCTCAACAGCATAAGGTTAGCTGAGTTAAGAGCTATAAGATTGAAACTGGCCAGGGTTTGATTGATCCATGAACCAGCGATTATGAGCTTATACATGTGCCAGACTGTGCTCGTGCTCTCGAAATGATTCTCTTTTTCCTTCTCTGATTACTGATTCTGTTCTCCGGGTTTTTCTTAGGATCAAGTCGTTGCTTATGTTGAATACTTTGGTCAATTCNACTGATACATGTGCCAGACTGTGCTTGTGCTCTTGATATGATTCTCTTTTCCCTTCTCTGATTACTGCTGATTGTGTTCTCCGGGTTTTTCCTAGGATCAAGTCGTTGCTTATGTTGAATACTTTGGTCAATTCACATCAGAGCAATTCCCTGATGACATTGCTGAGGTACTTATCCTGTGATGCCTGATGAGTTTCTTCTAACTGATAGTGCTAATTAGTAAGAGTTTTTCTATCAGTACCGACCTTTTACTGATGTATAATTTATCTGTGTCAGTTGATCCGCCATCAATATCCATCAACTGAGAAGCGACTTTTGGATGATGTGCTGGGTATGAACTTCTCTATCAACACTTACTTCCTATATCCGCGCTTCTTCTTTTTGTGAATTTCAATCTGATTTTTTGTTTTCTGGTGAACAGCAATGTTTGTCCTCCATCATCCGGAGCATGGTCATGCAGTAATTCTTCCAATCATTTCATGTCTCATTGATGGCTCACTGGTGTACAGCAAGGAAGCTCATCCGTTTGATTCTTTCATATCTTTAGTTTGCCCAAGTAGTGAGGTAAAATAGTTTCCCAACAATTCTAGCTGTGTAGTATAGCTAAGACTATCTTTTCATGATATGTTTTTCTTTTCATATCATGCTTAGTGATTTGTTGTAGAGTTCCTATACCATTTTATGCTGACATGTTCACAATTCTAACAGAATGACTATTCGGAGCAATGGGCTTTGGCATGCGGAGAAATCCTTCGCATTTTGACTCATTACAACCGTCCCATATATAAGACTGAGCAGCAAAATGAAGAAACAGAGAGAAATTGTCTGAGCAAAGCTACAACTAGTGGCTCTACGCTTTCAGAGCCTAAGGCTGTGTCACCAACACAGCATGAAAGGAAACCTTTAAGGCCTTTGTCTCCATGGATCAGTGATATATTACTTGCTGCTCCCCTGGGTATAAGAAGTGACTATTTCCGATGGTAAGTAGATTGTGTTACTGATGCTTCTATGTCTTCATGCGCTGTCCTTGGTTCTTTTTTCTTTGGTCTTCTGCTGAGGACTATGGATTGACGATCTGTAGTGGGCTTAAGCTTTCTTGCAACTAAATATGTTGTTTGTATTTTTACAGGTGTAGTGGTGTAATGGGTAAATATGCTGCTGGAGAGCTCAAGCCGCCAACCATTGGTGAGTTTAATAATGGCATGTTGCTATCCCTTTGGAATTGGATAGTGATGGAAATTCTGATGAATAGAGTTGTTCTATAATTTCGTTCATAAATGTGTATCCATCACCTGTGGCCATAGAATGGGTTCTGAGTTGCTTCTTATAATTCTCACGTTGAGCACTGTCCTACTTTGGCAGCTTCTCGAGGATCTGGTAAACATCCTCAACTGATGCCTTCGACTCCAAGATGGGCAGTTGCTAATGGAGCTGGTGTCATACTGAGTGTTTGTGATGATGAAGTCGCTCGATATGAGACTGCTATGCTCACAGCGGTTGCTGTCCCTGCACTTCTTCTTCCTCCCCCAACGACATCCTTAGATGAGCATCTAGTTGCTGGCCTTCCAGCTCTTGAGCCATATGCACGTTTATTTCATAGGTATTGTTTCTGAACTTACCCTTTCATTTGGGGTTAATTAGTAGTAGTCTCTTGGTAGTTTTAAGGTTGTGCTTCCTTGAGTCCCTGGTTCAGAATTGTTTCTCACTTTCCTGTTTTACTGTCAGATATTATGCCATAGCAACTCCAAGTGCTACTCAGAGACTTCTTCTTGGACTCTTAGAAGCACCACCTTCGTGGGCTCCGGATGCACTTGATGCTGCTGTACAACTTGTGGAACTCCTTCGAGCTGCTGAAGATTATGCATCTGGTGTAAGGGTAAGCGTAATATGAATCCTTTAGTCACTCTCAAGAAAGCTAATTGTGTCCCTTGTTCCGAACTATGAGATTTGTTGGCTTACAATATGTGGGAGCCTTTAAAATCTCATTGGCGGATAGCATTAGCTTCTATAAAAAAAAGTCAACTTTGATATGTCATCAAAAAAACCACCTTTGATCACACTCTCTTTCTTGGTGTAGCTACCCAGGAATTGGATGCATTTGCACTTCTTGCGTGCAATAGGAATTGCTATGTCTATGAGGGCAGGTGTTGCTGCTGATGCTGCAGCCGCTTTGCTTTTCCGCATACTCTCACAGCCGGCACTGCTTTTTCCTCCGCTAAGTCAAGTTGAAGGAGTAGAAATTCAGCATGCGCCTATTGGTGGCTACAGTTCAAATTACAGAAAGCAGGCATGGTTCCTATCTTTTTCTTCTTTGTGTTGTTCCACCAACTTATCTCTGATATGTGCTTGGCATTCTGCTAGAAAATTATATCGAGACTGACTAATATCACAAAGTCTGTATTTCTCAACAGATAGAAGTTCCTGCAGCAGAAGCAACCATTGAAGCCACTGCGCAAGGAATTGCCTCAATGCTTTGTGCTCATGGTCCTGAAGTTGAGTGGAGAATTTGCACTATATGGGAAGCTGCTTATGGATTGATCCCTTTAAATTCTTCAGCAGTTGATCTTCCCGAAATCATAGTTGCTACCCCACTGCAACCTCCTATCTTGTCATGGAATCTATACATTCCACTTCTCAAAGTACTGGAATATCTTCCACGGGGAAGTCCTTCGGAAGCATGCTTGATGAAAATATTTGTTGCTACCGTGGAAACAATCCTCAGTAGAACTTTTCCGCCTGAATCTTCAAAGGAACATACCAGAAAAGCTAGATCGAGTTTTACCACAAGATCAGCGACCAAAAACCTTGCTATGGCTGAGCTTCGTGCTATGGTCCATGCTCTCTTTTTAGAATCATGCGCTGGTGTGGAATTAGCTTCACGCCTACTTTTTGTTGTATTGACTGTATGTGTTAGCCATGAAGCACAGTCTAGTGGGAGCAAGAGACCAAGAAGCGAATATGCTAGTACTGCCGAAAATATAAAGGCGAATCAATCAGTATCTGACAATCAAACTACTAACCGTAAAAGTAGAAATGTCAAGGGACAGGGACCTGTGGCAGCATTTGATTCATATGTTCTTGCTGCTGTTTGTGCTCTTGCCTGTGAGGTTCAGCTGTATCCTATGATCTCTGGAGGGAGAAGCTTTTCCAATTCTGCAGTGGCCGGAACTATTACAAAGCCTGTAAAGTTAAATGGGTCATCTAACGAGTATGGAGCTGGGGTTGACTCGGCAATTAATCATACACGCCGAATTTTGGCAATCCTAGAGGCACTCTTTTCATTGAAACCATCTTCTGTGGGGACTCCATGGAGTTACAGTTCTAGTGAGATAGTTGCTGCGGCCATGGTTGCAGCTCATATTTCAGAACTGTTCAGACGTTCAAAGGCCTTGACGCATGCGTTGTCTGGGTTGATGAGATGTAAGTGGGACAAGGAAATTCATAAAAGAGCATCATCATTATATAATCTCATTGATGTTCACAGCAAAGTTGTTGCATCCATTGTTGACAAAGCTGAACCCTTAGAAGCCTACCTTAAGAATACACCGGTTCAGAAGGATTCTCTGATAAACTGGAAACAACAGAACACATGTGCAAGCACCACATGCTTTGATACAGCGGTGACATCCGCCTCACGGACTGAAATGAATCCAAGAGGCAACCATAAGTATGCTAGACATTCAGATGAAGGCTCAGGGAGACCCTCGGAGAAGGGTATCAAAGATTTCCTCTTGGATGCTTCTGATCTAGCGAATTTCCTCACAGCTGATAGACTCGCAGGGTTCTATTGTGGTACACAAAAGCTTTTGAGGTCAGTACTTGCAGAGAAACCGGAGCTGTCCTTCTCCGTTGTTTCACTGTTATGGCACAAATTGATTGCTGCTCCTGAAATCCAGCCCACCGCAGAAAGCACCTCTGCGCAACAAGGATGGAGACAGGTAAACCTCAGCATCTCTATATCCCAGCTTGCTTACAGGTTCCTTGATTCTTTTGGCTCTTCACTAATCCAAGTTCTCAAGGGGCTCAAATTAATTCACTGATATTTTTAATATACCAGGTTGTTGATGCGCTATGCAATGTCGTATCTGCTACGCCAGCAAAAGCAGCTGCAGCAGTTGTTCTTCAGGTCCAAATTTCTCTGACTTTTCTATTTAATTTGTCAGAATGCTACACGTGTGTAAAGATTAAGAACTGCAGAAAACCAATGGCTTGTGTTCACGTTTTATAATGCTTGGTTCACTCGATTTGATCTCTCATGAATAACAGATTATAACTGGAAAATTTTGAGCAACAATTGTTTTAAAATGTCACTGATAGGAAATAAGGAGAAAATAAATGTCTCTGTAAAATGATTATGGCTTGTTTCAAGCTTATATCTTGAAGGATTTACTTTTACGCTCTAGTATCTGAAATGGTCTTGTGTTATTTACAGGCTGAGAGGGAGTTGCAGCCTTGGATCGCCAAAGACGATGAAGAAGGTCAGAAAATGTGGAAAATCAACCAACGGATAGTCAAAGTGTTGGTGGAACTCATGCGAAATCATGACAGGCCTGAGTCACTGGTGATTCTGGCAAGTGCGTCAGATCTTCTTCTGCGGGCTACTGATGGAATGCTTGTTGATGGCGAAGCTTGTACATTACCTCAACTTGAGGTACTGCACTATTATAGATTGCTCTACAATGCCATCCCTTGGGCTAGAGAGAAAATCGGTTTTCTGATTCCACTATTTTTCAAACTTTTGCAGCTACTTGAAGCCACAGCAAGGGCAATACAGCCGGTACTAGCCTGGGGGCCATCTGGACTAGCAGTAGTTGACGGTTTATCCAATCTATTGAAGGTAAGCATGAATCGAACAGAGCTTATGGTTTCCTGCCTCGATTGTAGATGATCAGTAGTAGGTCCAAACCAACTCTCACATTTTACTCTTAGAAACCTCTTGTTAGCGTAGGGAACTTTAGGCTCCTTAGTCTTCTATTATTAGTTTAAAATAAGTCGCCATTTTTCCAAATGTTCCTCTTATAAGTTGGTCTTGGGTTTAATACAATTTTCTCATAGAAGTTAAGGTATTGCTTAATGCTTGGAGTTAGGTCCAGTTACCAAAGTGTTTAACCTTTCCAATTGTGGACAATCAAATCTGGACTGTGCTTAACCTTGTTCACATCTGTATTCTTCTATGCAGTGTCGTCTACCGGCAACAATACGATGCCTTTCACACCCAAGTGCACATGTACGTGCCTTAAGCACGTCAGTACTACGTGACATCATGAACCAAAGCTCCATACCCATCAAGGTAACACCAAAAGTGCCAACAACAGAGAAGAACGGAATGAACAGCCCGTCCTATAAGTTCTTCAACGCCGCCACAATAGACTGGAAAGCCGATATCCAAAAATGCTTGAATTGGGAAGCTCACAGCTTGCTGTCCACAACTATGCCTACTCAGTTTCTTGACACCGCGGCTCGAGAACTAGGCTGTACCATATCCTTGTCCCAATAACAAGCACCCTCTTTTGTTTTTTTTGGTTATTTAGTTCTCTAGACAACAGAATTTGGACGTAGACCGAGAAGAAGAATCTATATTAATATATAGCTTGTTGTATGTATGTAATATGTACGATGAGTGACTGACGCATTCACTCTCACCGGCGTTGGTTTTGCTCTCGCTCGGCTCTTATATAACTCGACCTCTTCTTTGTACATTTTAAATGACGAAGTAGCTCAACCTCAACCTTTTTTTTTGCATGGAATATGTTAGGAATACAATATACACAAGAGGCCATTTTGGCGATGTAACCTCCTTATTTGCAATCTAAATGACAGAGACTCAACATGCGTCAAATCCTACGACTACAAAACAAATGTTCAAGTTCATATTCAACACTTCATTAGATTATTTAGATATAACAACACCATTATTTTCCAACACCACAAATTGGATTACATGACATTAAACTAATAGATTGAAATATAAAATGTAATATAAGGTATTAATCTTTTGGTAAGAGTATTTTTTTTCCTTTGTAAAATAATTTTACTGCAGATTTTTTTTTTTTTAATATCATTAAGCAAAAGCATAAAATAGACGCAAAAAAAAAAAAAAAAAAAAAAAAAAANGGGATATTGAACCAATTACAAGGGTAAATTAGTCATTAACCGCAGGAGCTTCATAATAGGTTCGAAAACCCTAAAGGAGTTCGCCGTTTATAACAGAGAGCTGAGCTTAAGCTGTGGTGGCGCCTCCAGAGTCTGTAAAAGAGCTTCATCCTTCTCTAGCGATCTTTCTCGCAATCCAAAAATGGTAAAAGCATCCTTCTCTTGAAACTCTTGATTCCCTNATTGATTCCTTTCGTTTTCTTCGATTAGTTCTCTGTTTTTTTTTTCCAATTGCTCGTTGCTTCAATTAGCGTATTGCTCGTTTTCGTTGCTGGTTATGTGTTAGGATTTGATTTGTTGGAGTTTAAGCTTAAGGTTATTATTCCCTTCCACGATTTTGCGACTGACGGATCTGGTTTTTGCTCTCTTTTGTGTGTGTGTAGTCTCTAGTTGCCAACGAGGAGTTTCAGCATATTTTGCGTGTGCTCAACACTAATGTCGATGGGAAGCAAAAGATTATGTTTGCCTTGACCTCGATCAAGGGTATTGGAAGGCGATTGGCCAACATTGTCTGCAAGAAGGCTGATGTTGACATGAACAAGAGGTTTGTGAACTTGTTTTCTAGTTTTCTATCTTAGCACTTTTGAGTAACTTAGGATTGATATTGATAGGGATTGTGATTCTTGCGAGGTTCTGAAATACTCTGTTATATTCAATAGAAGATGTACCTCTATGACTAGAATTGAACCTGATTCATTTGGTTTTTGTTTTCTAGGTAATCTGATATTTTTAGATTTGCTTTGCTACATAGCATTTGAAAGAAGTCTGTCTATGTCATAGTTTGTGGGCACCTTTAATGTATGAATAATTCAGGGCTGGAGAACTGAGTGCTGCAGAACTCGACAACCTCATGACCATCGTTGCTAACCCTCGTCAGTTCAAGATCCCAGACTGGTTCTTGAACAGGCAAAAGGATTACAAGGATGGCAAATACTCCCAAGTTGTTTCCAATGCTCTTGACATGAAGCTGAGAGATGATCTTGAGCGCCTCAAGAAGATCAGGTAACATACCCATCTCTGTATAGTGATGGTTATTCATTGCCCACCATAATCTAGTAATGAATATAAGTACACACTCTCATGTTGTGACTCTAATGTAACAGAAACCACCGTGGTCTGAGGCACTACTGGGGTCTCCGTGTACGTGGACAGCACACAAAAACCACTGGACGCCGTGGAAAGACTGTTGGTGTCTCCAAGAAGCGTTAAAGAGAGTTTGGTTGTGTTGCACGACGAGCTCTGGTTCAATGGCTGCTTTGTTTTGTATTTGTTTTTGCAGAAGAGAGAAAGGATGTTTAGTTTAAGAGATGTTGTTTCATCAAAGACGGTCTTTAGCTTTTACAATATATAATTCAATCGTTGTTCTACTCTTCTTCCTTTACATTCTACCAATTCAATTTCTCTTTTCTGATTCTCACATTTTGAGCTTCAAATCTGCTTGAAACAGTAAATAATACAAAAAACAAAAACCCAATTCAATACATAGAATAACAATCGAGAAAAATAGGGAAAACGGTCTATTTC
>OVAQ01001415.1:696-18098 GCA_900406345.1 Erysimum cheiri
CAACGTCACAAAATTTGATGATAGTGACTATCTCGAAAGTTTCCGAATTGTTTTCGGAAGTGTCTTTGACACACCATGTTCTTGCTTGTGGCTTGTTCCTTTCTAGCTTCGGTCTCCGAGTTCCTATGGATCTATCTTATCTTATCAATGTTGTNATTGGGAAAACTTTGTATCTTTTAGGTTGATGGAATGAATGAAAACAAATCCTTGACAAAAAAAAAAAAAGATATGTCTAGATGTATTTTGATCACGACATTTTTCAAAATAAACAGTTCAAATATTAAATAGAATCAGATAATTAAAAATAAAATATAAGAAAATTAATAAACTCCGTGCCAAAATTTAAATTGTCCTATATTCTCATTGTATTAAATCTATTCATTTGAGTTCGACCCTCAAGTACACAATAATACTTTTTTATTTGTTAAAGATTTTTTTTTAAATCAGGTATCCGGACCCTACCAAGGTGGTTCCGACTAGCGCCTATATCATTAGTTGATTATGGCTTGGTCCTGGTTGGGGGTGCACCCCGCAGACAGAGCCTCCCTCCGGATTTTCACATAGGCCCGTAGACCTATGGTCGCGTGGCCACAACATGTTGTTTGCAGCAGGTGGGAATCGAACCCAGCCTTATTGGAAGTTTCACTCTCAAGCTGGAATTCATTCGCCACTAGCCCACCATGAAATGGTTCAAGTACACAATAATACTTGCACTTGGATATTTGAGAAACATACATTTAAAACTTGATTTTCAAATGGTAAAATATCCTCACATCAAACTTGATTTTGAATAGAAGATGTCCTCACATAGGACAATCAGTGGGACGTGAGAACATTTTATAACTTTTTTATTTTATTTTAGTGAAGAACATTTTTAAAAATAAACAGAGATATTTTTTAAAATAAATACGTGGACATTTTTGCAACAAATACAGTAAAATTGACATTTTTGGCAAAATGGAAGTTGAATGTGGACATTTTTTATTGGTTGGGAGCGTCGGTGGATTTCATGAAATAATTGAAAAGCATAAGGGCCACATTTGTTAATGATATGGGTCAGTGTTGTACTCGGCGACAGTACTCCAATCTTATCATGGTTAAAAATTTGTTTTCTTCAAATTAAATCACCGAAAAGTAGAAAAAATTATAGATTTCTTAAGCTTAGTTTGTAAATCAGCCCTATTACAAGTGGAAAGTAAAGAACTCAAACTAGTTCCTCGATGTATTTGATGCGTCATTATTGCCTCAACGTGAGATTTAGAGATGAAGCCAAGCCGTAGGATCAGTCGTGTACGACATGTCTGTTGAGATAAGGTTATCTTTGAATATTCATACACCCGAGAACCATTGTTGAAGAAAACACCAACAAAATTGTAAACCTATAACAATCACATAACTCTTTTTTTTTTTTTTTTTTTTTGGAATTAATNGTAAAATTGTATTCAATCAAAAGCCTTTGTTACATCATATGCATCCTTTTGCTGATTGTTTATTGAGATGATGCCAAAACAAAAATTACAAATTATCCAGTTGAACCAGATGCTTAGTCCATCCGCAAACTTCCCTCATTTGTTAAAGATAAGAGTCGATTATGAGTTGGGGGCTCCCCATGACGTCGATTGTTTCTTTCTCTCCATAACAACTCTTTGTGTTGTTGTTAAACTCGTTAAAAAAAAATTATTCTTGAACTCTTGTTTATCGAAACAAAATTTGCATAAGTTATGATACTATTTAACCTTTTTCCCTTTTAGTTATTTTGTTTCTAATTTAAGCTTAAAATCTATCTCTTCGAAAATAAAAATCTTTTTTTCTTTTTTTTTTGCGTTATTTCTGGCCACAATTTCTGAATTGCATTGCTTTTTGACGATCCAAAAAATGAGTTCAACAGTTAAATATCTACTGTACGAAACATATCCACAAAACGTGTCAAACAAAGAGAATATATTATTAATAGGCTGAGATTTAAATTTATAACGTGTCAGTCAGACATAGATATTAATCAAAGATTCTCTTTTATAATTGAGGTGGAAGAAATACAGTTTTACTACTGTAATTCTCGGCTGAAATGATAGTTATATGAAAACTATTTGAAGTTTCAACCTCTAAAAATAGAAAGTCCTTTTATTGGTGATTGTTATATCTAGACGCGATAACATCATCATCATCACAAAGGTATTATTATGCTTCAACATAACGATTAGAACATACTCAGATCCGAAGATCTGAATGGAACCCGACTCAAAATATTCGATCCAAATCCGATCTGAACCCGATGAAATATTTGAATGGGTTTTCGAGGCCGGTATTTTGGAAATCTAAAAACCCGATCCAAACTCGAATCCAAACGGATACCCCAAAAAATCAGAATCTAACTAACTCATTAACCCTTTTTACCTACTTTCGGATATTTTGTTTATTTTCGAGTATTTATAATAGTTTGTGTAGTTTTTTTACTGGGTTTTTGGATTAGTCATATTCTTTTGGATAGTTTAGATTTTTTTTAGCGGGATATACATTATTGTTATTTCAGATAATTATGATTCTTAATTTAAATCGGATGGGATAATTTTTTTTTTTTTTAATAATTTCTAGTATTTCAACTAATTTCGGATTTCAGGTAACACTCATTCGAATCGAACCTTACCCAAATACATAAAATACTTGAATCGAATCTTATAAGCCTAAATCTGAAAACCAAAAACCAGAAAACCGAACCCAATCTGAACAGGTACCCGAAAGCTCTTGTTTTCACGATATATGACTAGTCTTTTATGATTTTATCTAGTCGTCATCTACTTTGTCAACTAAAATCTGGTTTGCTAGACCAGAACAAACTGAGCCGGTACCAAGTATTTTTTGGGGGTTTGATAAAAAGGAAAATCTCCCTTTTTTTTTCCTTTTTAAAACAATATATGATTGAATTTCATAAGACGAAACAAAAAGGATATTACAATATTTCCATTCTTATTAACATTACTATCTATAAAGTTTACTCATTCAGCCCTCACCAGAAGGAATCAGTTTCTTCATCACCGTTCTCTTCACTTGATATCCCAAAATTAGGGTTTATTGTTGTTTGATTTCTTCTTCTCCGCAATGGAAAACGTAAATCTGGTGGTCAACGTCAATGTGCAGGTTTCGAATATATCAACAAATATAGAGTCTGAGAACACAATCAAAGTCTGTGTAGACGAAGTGATCCAAGAGGTGTTTGAAGACGAAAGTGGAGTTGTAACACTTTTAGAATATTATGGAAGTCCACTTGTACCACCATATTCTTGCATCCGATTGCATCCACGTAGCCTCACGCAAGATCATCTCTCTCAGCTCTTACGTGATCAACAAGTTACGTACTGTGAATATTTAGGTCAAGAAATTGCTAGAGAAATCGATTATTCACTTGCTAATGATGATTCTCTTCGAGAACCTGTTTTCGTTACCGTCAAAGTGAATTTCCTCATAGAGAGGCGTTTGATTTTGCCGCCTGTTGTTTCTGCTCCGAGAGGTGCTTCGGCAGAAGTATTACACAGGTTGGTGGAAGAACAGAGAGTGGAATCGATGTGTTCGATTTGTATTGAGAATTTGTCGGGAAATATTATCCGGATGCCTGAATGTTTGCATATGTTTCATCAAGATTGTCTTTTCAAGTGGCTTGGTCGTCAGAACTCATGTCCCTTGTGTCGGAAGGTTCCATACGAGGAGGAGACTCAAATATTGGCTTAGGGCTCAAGTTTGGGTTTGGTTAAAAGGATATTTAAATCGGTTCGATTTCTTGAGGAGTAAGTAATCCTTCTTAAGTATTCCATCTCTCTCAATTTTTCTGTATTAACATTTTGATATATGGTTTGAGGGAAAGTTGTAACTTTTTGGATAAAATTGAAATTGTTTTGAAATTGTAACTTGTCAAGATCGTAATCACCAATTACAAAAGCCTTTCCAAAGAGCTTAACGTTTTGTTTGTCGTCTCTGTTTCAGTGCTTCTGTAGACAACGATTCCTCTGTGTAACTCATAGCCCTGTGAAAACTCAGTTATGTCAAAATTAATACTGTAACACAAAATGGGTGATCTATTAAACTATTAATTATATTAGTGAATAAAAAGCATTAAACTTTCTTATCGAAAAAGAAGAAAGGTCCAAAGATTTTGGGTATTTAAACAGAAAGATTATAACTTATGAACGAAAGAAGCAAAGAATCCTAACATGAATCGCGCAGGTTTAAGAGGCTACAGGCCATAAAGTGGGAATGAGAGTTATATAAACCTTGTTTGTATGTCAATTATCTTGTTTGAGTCTTTATTTGTTCTTCCATTGAAGTCGTTTGTAGTTATGGTTCTGGGTTTAGTTAAAACCAGCTTAATTGGCTTTTGTCTCCCTAGGCAAGATCCTCACAGGAAGTTTAACTGTTTAGAGTAGATGTTCATGCAATCACCAAGAAGATCATGAGTAATGTTCAGAGAAATACCAACTAGACAACACATACTGCATCCTTGATCCACATTTCCCTTGAAATTTCCTATATTTTAGCGAAATCAGGTAGTCATTAATTGAACCAGATAAAATCAACAAAACAATTTTGTTTTTTGAAATAAAATGTGAATTTCTATTACCAAAAAGAAACGTTGTTAGATACAAATGCTTTGGGGCAAGTAGCTACTATGGCCTTTATCTGTTTATCCAACGGTTATACTCAAGGATGAAATACCAAAATGGATAAACAGATAAAGGCCCAAATAACTTTTTTGGGCCCAAACACCCGTAACTTCTAAAATCGCATCAGACGGTTAAAATCAATCGATATCCACGATAGTAATATACACCGCACCGTACCTTACAACTACCCCCTTCGTCTTCTCCAATGTTCTGGAGTCAGAAAAATGACGAACAAGATAATGAAGAACAGTCTAGACTACTGGATAAATACTTATATATACATATCTCTAGTACCAAGCTTAGCTAAAGGAGAAAGATTGAAGAATATGGCAGACGGAGGAATATTCTGGTATCCATTTCGAAGATTCCAAGAATGGTCAAGATCAACGGCTCTGATTGATTGGATGGAATCTTCAAATTCTCATATCTTCAAAATCAACGTTCCTGGTTACAACAAAGAGGACATAAAAGTGCAGATTGAAGAAGGAAACGTTCTGAGTATAAGAGGAGAAGGAATCAAAGAAGAGAAGAAAGAAGATTTGGTGTGGCACGTGGCGGAGAGAGAAGCTTTTTCCGGTAAAGGTGAGTTTTTACGGCGAATTGAGTTGCCGGAGAATGTGAAAGTCGATCAGATTAAAGCTTACATTGAGAATGGTGTTCTTACTGTTGTTGTTCCTAAGGACACGTCACTGAAATCGTCTAAAGTTAGGAATGTTAATATTACTAGTAAGCTTTGATGTTTTAACCGGATTAAACCGGTTTTTGGTTTCCATAAGATGTAATAAAATTGGACTTGTGTACTTTCATAAATCCAATAAAGTATTGTAACGTTTAGTAATATTGTAAGAATTGTAGACAAGATTAGATGATAAGATGAAAACGAAGAAGAACCCACAAGGCTGAAAGAACCGACTCTAACCGGATTTAACTGATTTCTGATATTCATGAGCCGATTAAAATTGGATTCTGTACCAGTACTTTATTAATCAAACAAGTACGTTTACCAAAATGAAACAAGATGCTGATGGATTTACATTACCAGGAAGCTATGAATTTAACGGGATTAAACCGGTTACTGATTTACATGAACCGAATAAAATTGGACTGTATACTTCATAAACCAAAAGTATTTGAACATTGAAGAATTGTAAAACAAGATTCAAAACAAAAGAGGAAACCAAAAGCTGATGATTTACATCTGATTGATTCTCAACAAATAAAAACAACATCAAGAAACCAAAACAAGCTTTGTTTTCCTCTGGACCGATGAGCTTGTTTGTGTCTGTTTATTTCGCGGTTCTCGAGTGCTTAATGAGCCAATCGATGACCGCATCGATGTTTATCGAGTCCTTACACGAGATCATGTAACAGCAAACCTCTCTGTCCGTTACGGATTCAAGCCCTCTGCATCAAAAGAATCCCAAGTCATATACTCGAATTCAAATCGGTTTCAAATGAACTCAAACAAGAAACTTACAGTTGATCAACCAAAGCTTGCTTAGAAAGAGCTTCAGACTTATCGATTTTGTTACCGAGAATCAAAAGAGGAATGCCATTTAAAGACGGTTTTGTTAACAGATCATTCAATTCACTTCTTGATATCGGTACACTATCTCTATCCGCAGCATCAATCACATACCTGCAAATATAAACCATCAAGATTTGTACCAAATAGTAACACGGGATCTTCAAAAGATATCGAAAAAGGTTTTAAAAGATATATACACAATGGCGGAAACTCCACGACAATAACGTTCCCACATGGTACGAAACCTTCGTTGTCCTCCAAGATCCCAAATCTTTATTGTAACATTTCCTTTTGTAACTTTCCTCATGTTAAATCCTACAGTTGGTATCATATCTTCACTATAACCTCCAGTCTTGACAAATCGAAAGAAAACAAGAAACGAAACGCGTAAGTGAAGGATCGTTAGAAAACACTATTTAATTGACTAAAACATCTAATAATTCTACTCACAGCAATGGCATTGACAAGAGAAGTCTTCCCAGCATTCTGAAGTCCAACGAGTGACAACTCCATCTCTTGTTTGAAGAACAAGCTGACACACAACGAATATGAAACAACACACAATCAAAATCTAATTCGATCATTAAACAATTCTCTTTTTTTTCCCTTATTGTTTGACACTACCAAGTCTTTTTTTTTTGGTAATGTTAAGTATTTATACCATTTTCAAAAATTTGCAAGAAGATACAAAGATATACAAATAGCGGAAAAGACCGAAAATCTACAGAAATGAACAAAATCACAAACAGAAGACGCAACAATTAAAGCACAACACACTACCAAGTCTGATAATGCATAATAACATCACACAAAGCATCACTACTACAAATGGATTAAAATCTCAATCAACTAAAGATAATTAATACACAAGAACATAGATTTCTTAATGAACCAATGTAACAACAAAAGATGCAACCCAAGAAATCAAAGAAACTCAAGAGAAGTTTAATGAACCAATGACACCATTTCTGTTGACTCTTCTGATCAAAATTGGGTTTTTGGGAACGTTTAAACTAAACCCAGAACCATAACTACAAACTACATCAATGGAAGAAAAAGACTGGTTTTTTTTTATACAATTAATCAACCAAATCAAATGAAAAGAAGAAATCTTTTTACCTCCTGAGCCAATTAAGAAGAGAATCCCAAAGACCCATCTCCAAAAATTTGATATTTTGGAGAATTAAACACTCGAATTCTGGATTTGGCGAATCAAAGTCGAAATAGTTGTGACCTAGTTCGATTGAAGCAGAGAGAAGAGGAAAAGGGAAGAATCTGGACCTTAAACTTAACTTAAGGTAATAGAATTTGTCAGTTTGTGAAAACGGTGTCTCTTCATTCTTCTGTCACGTTATTGTTGCTTTTAGATTTTTAATGTCACTCACAATTCTTTTTGCCCAAAAAGATGTCACATTTCTTTTTCTTTCCCATCCTTTGTTTTTTTTTTTTTTTTTTTTTTTTTTTGGGGAATTTTTTTTATNTGGGCAATTGTTGCTAATTTAATTGTAGAGTCTGGGACTCGATCCCTGGTATGATGGTGTCTGTTTTCTATGGACTTTGCCACTAGACCAAGATCACTTCACATTTTTTTCCTTCAAAAAAGAATTAACAAATATACAAATTCAATTTTACTTTTTTTTTTCGATATAACAATTTGACTTCACACATCAACATACCACATGTATTATAATTTTTCTTTAATAAATTAAAGAAAACAATCATACATTAACTCTCCATTGCTTTGCTTATATAAAAATAAATCATGCTTTATAAATTAAATCATATCATGGAGTTAATTTTTAATTAATGTGTGGTTGGCAAAAAAAAAAAAAAAATTAATAATAT
Organism: Erysimum cheiri; assembly: GCA_900406345.1. Classification (NCBI taxonomy): domain Eukaryota; kingdom Viridiplantae; phylum Streptophyta; class Magnoliopsida; order Brassicales; family Brassicaceae; genus Erysimum; species Erysimum cheiri. The sequence continues at coordinate 8,722 of OVAQ01001415.1, forward strand.
TCTCATTTTGTTAACAAATTTAATTTTGTTACATTTGTATAAAAACATGCATAAACATAAAACTAATAAAATATTAATCTAACTTTTGATTTCATTAATTTATAAACCTTATAATAACATAATTTATTTAATCTTTTAGTCTACTATATATATATATATTGAACTACCTATTTACGATGCATATTATTTATTTTTTAAAAATTGTAAGATATCAAATAAACATTATTCTCCATTTTAAAAAGATATATATATTGTCTAATTTCTTAGAGTGTGCTAATTTCTTAGCTAAAGAGAGTGATCACCATACAGAAGAAACCTAAATTTACACATGTTCTAAACAGCCGTTAAATTAATTTAATGACATAGAAAAAAAAAAAAAAAAAAAGGGGAAAACTTGATCCCCAAGCGGGAATAAAGTTTNCCCAAGCGTGAATCAAGTATTTTAATCAAAAAAAAACTCAGAACATTTTCATCTCCGATATTCTCGTATCTTTGGTATATTAATTACCTTATATTTTGTAACAACTTTTGGAAACTTGTATATATATATAGGTACAGCCTCAGCCTCATTTATTCAATATCGCTCCTGTTCTCTACAATTCTCAACTCTCTTCCTTCTCTCGACACACCCTCTCATCATTTCTATATAATCATGGCTTCTTCGTTGCTTGGTCCACCCGAGATCCGAGACTCTTGCGCTCCCCTCACAAAACCCCGCACTAAACCCATCACAAAACCACCCAACACACAACCCATCACAGCTTCTGGTCCAGTCTCAAATGTCAACACTTCACATCCGACCGAGAATAGACCCACAACGTACCTCGAAGCTCTCCTCAAAAACATCAACACTTGTCGTCCCAGCGTCGCAAAGGTCTCAACCGTCAAGAAATCAACTAAAGCCAACGTCGTCAAACCTATTAAACCGCGAAAAGTAGTTCGAAAAAAACATTCACCTCCGATGAGCTACACCGAGAATAGATCAGCCACGTATCTCTCCTCAGGTAACCCTTGCCTCGACTTCTTCTTCCACGTTGTTCCCTACACGCCCAAGGAATCTCTGGAGAAGAGGCTACAAGATGCTTGGGACCATGATGCCTTAACCACTCTTAAGCTTATCTGTAACCTTCGTGGAGTTCGTGGCACTGGAAGATCTAACAAAGAAGGGTTTTACACGGCGGCGTTGTGGCTCCATGGTAACCATCCCAAAACCCTAGCTTGTAACCTCGAATCCCTCTCCAAATTTGGCTATTTTAAAGATTTCCCGGAGATTCTTTACCGGCTTCTACAAGGATCTGAAATCCGTAGTATCCAGAGATCAGAATGGATCGATACGATAGACGCAGCAGCTCAACGTAGAAGAGCTCGATTCTCTGGTCGTGGCTTTGGTCGTGGTCGTGGAAGGGGTCGTCGTGGTTTTGGTCGTGGTCGTGGAAAGGGTCGCCGTGGTTTTACATTCAGGCCGGCAGCAACACGGCAACTGAGGGTAGCGAAGGCAGAGAGGAAGAACCAAGAGGAGAAAGCGAGAGCAAGCTTGGAGCGCAAGCAAAAGAAGGTTTCAATGGGGAAGAAGGCATTTACAAGATATACTGACGATCCAGACTATAGGTTTCTCCATGAACGTGTCTCTGATCTATTCGCAAATCAACTAAGGAGAGACCTAAATTTTTTGACATCCGGCCAACGAAACAACATCTCTCTAGCGGCTAAATGGTGTCCATCGCTTGATTCTTCGTTCGACAAAGCAACTCTTCTCTGCGAGAGTATTGCTAGGAAGATCTTTCCCAAAGAATTATGCCCGGAATACGAAGACGTGGAAGAAGCTCACTACGCGTACAGAGTTCGTGATCGGCTAAGGAAACAAGTTCTTGTTCCCCTCCGTAGAGCCCTTCAACTCCCAGAAGTATACATGGGAGCGAGATATTGGAGACATCTTCCGTACAACCGTGTTGCATCAGTGGCGATGAAGTCGTACAAGGAGATTTTCTTGAAACACGATGCAAAGAGATTTCAGCAATACCTTGAAGATGCGAAGATGGGGAAAACAAAGATAGCCGCCGGGGCTGTGTTACCTCACGAGATAATAAGAGGTTTAGATGGCGGAGACGGTGGACAAGTCGCTGAGCTGCAATGGAAACGAATGGTTGATGACCTTAAAACGAAAGGTTCTTTGTCCAACTGCATGGCTATCTGTGACGTTTCGGGGTCTATGAATGGCGATCCAATGGATGTTTCCGTGGCGCTTGGTTTGCTCGTCTCTGAGCTATCAGAAGAGCCATGGAGAGGAAAGCTTATAACGTTCAGCGAAAACCCTCAACTGCATTTGGTTAAAGGAGAAGATTTGAGATCAAAAACAGAGTTTGTTAGGAGAATGCAATGGGATATGAACACTGATTTTCAGAAAGTGTTTGATTTGATTCTGAGAGTAGCCGTAGAAGGGAAGCTGAAGCCGGAAGAGATGATCAAGAGGGTGTTTGTGTTCAGTGACATGGAGTTTGATCAAGCGTACTCGTATCCTAGTAATGGATGGGAAACGCCGTCGTATTCAGAGGATGATGGTGAAGCCTCGTCGGAGTCTGATTGTTGGCAAACGGATTATGAGGTGATTGTGAGCAAGTACAGAGAGAAAGGGTACGGAGAAGCTGTCCCGGAGATTGTGTTTTGGAACCTGAGGCATTCGAGGTCAACGCCTGTGCTAGGAAATAAGAAAGGAGTGGCTTTGGTAAGTGGGTGGTCGAAGAATTTGATCAAAGTGTTTTTGGAACATGATGGAGAGATTGATCCTATGATGATCATGGAGGCTGTAATAGATAGAGATGAGTATAAGTCACTTGTTGTGGTTGATTAATAAAAGATCTGACTTTTTTTGTTTGCCTAATATGTCTCTGGTTTTTTCCGGTATTGAGCCGGTTTGATCTTCAGGGTTTGGTTAAGGCGTATGTATTTTAGTCCATTTTTTATCAATTGAGCCAGAATTCATTACAAAAGTCAAAAGTTCTATGTTGACCGGATTATTAATCAACGAGTGAGAATGGATAAGGGAAATGAAAGGAACGGTCAAGATGTTTTGCAGGTTTTGTTGAAAGTTAAGAACGAGGATGAAAAGACACCATTATCAACCATGTCAAGGCCTTGCTAATGTATTTTTTGGTTTTTAACGTACTATTTATATAAATTAATACTCGATAAATTAATAATCTCTAAAAATTATTAAATTTTTCCGATCCTGAGTTGGGATCAATGTAAATTTTAACACAATTCAATAAAATAATAAAATAATAATTTTTTAGAAAATTCAATGTAAATATATGGTCTCATTAATACTATAAATTAATAATTCTATAAATATATCAATTTGATATATTTATATATTTATATATATGAAAATTTTATATGAAATATGACTCTTGTATTGTTTTTTTTTCTTGAATTTGCATTAGTTTTTGTTAGAATTCATTTATAGTATTTCTAGTGTATAGAAAATTTTGGATATTACCTTTTAAACATGATAATTGTTTTTTTACTTGTAATTGATTATAAAAAAGTATTAATTATAATGAAAAAAACTCTTTTTTTAAAACAATTTTTTTAAAAAAAATTACGGAATAATACAATTCTCACTATAAACTAATAATTATTAATTTATCGATAAATTAATATCTCTATAAATTAATAAAATTTGATGGTCCCAACATTATTAATTTATAGAGGTTTTACTGTAGTAACAAAATCCGAAAGAGTAAACCAATATTAATAAAAAAAAATATATATATATATATATTTATTTATTTATATATCATAATTAAGAGTTCATATCTTATTGGCATAAATCATTAGATAGCCAAATTATATTCTACTGTATCTTCTCTATAAAAATAGCGGATGGTAAAATGATAAATAAGATAGTTTATAATCTTTATGTGTTTTTAGGTGATATAGATTTATCGCATTTTAACAAATATCATGTTATTTATCAGATAATATACTATGTTACATTATATCAAATTATTTATTTAAATCACACGTATAAATTAAAAATATCACATAAATTATACATTAAATTCAATAAAAAAATACACTATATAAAGAGGTAATGTATAACAAATAAAAAATGCAACAATTCGCGCGAAGCGCAGGAACCTCTAGTTGTTAATAAAAACGACAATACGACATCGTTTAGTTATTTCATTGAAACGACAGAGTTTTATAAACACGAATATAGCAAGATGTGTTCACGAGACATACAAAACCATAATTATCTCAGAATAAATAATACTTATGTAGATACACATATAATTGTCCTAATGGTTACATCAAGAACATATAATTAATTACACATGTATCTATATAGCAAGTAGGTCCAATTTAACAAGATTGGTTTAATGTTTTCATTTTTGTAAATACTAAACTAGTGACGTGGTTTAGGAGCAAGAGAAGGAGAAGAGGAAGAAAGAAGAGAGGAGAAAAGATGATCGGCTAGGATTTGATTAGCCGAATCGGACGGATGAAATGCGTCCCAGAAGACAAAGTCTTTACGGTTTTTACACATCTTGGAATTGGGAAGACAAAGACCTCCGACGCTTGTGTCCACATTGCAACACGACGTGTTTGCTATCTTAAACCCTGCGTTTATGCGTTATCGAACAAAATGCAAACTAATTAACAAACAAAAGTCAGAACGTAAACTAAGTTGTATATTTTGGGACAAGTCATCCCAAACTTCTTTATTGATTTACTATGTTTTTCTACTATGTTTTTCTTGAAATGATTTCCTATTCAAAATATATTTAATTTATTCTAATGGATACACAAACATATACTTGATGAGTATAAAACAAAACCACGTTTGAGTAATTTATATTTTCATGAACATTTAAAGTATTTCGAAATCACTAAAATTTACCAAATTACTCAAAATAATCGATCTTGAGTGTGACCTAATTTATCCGAGTTATTGAATTTTTAATTCATGATTTAGATACTGAAACTACTAATCAAACCCGATCGATTTCATGAATCTTTTCTACCATATTTTGTTGGATGTACTATAAGTACTAAATAGTATTGACAGCTATCTGTTTTAGACTCGGTATAATATGTTCCGAATATTCGATATGAACACCCCTAACGCAAATGCAAACGCAAAATTTTGATTCCAAGAAATGATTGGTTTTTATTTTACCGTAGTGAGTGGGATTGTTGATGAGATCAAGAACGGCGGGATAAGTGTCGGCGAAGGCGAATTTAGCTCCGGGAAGGCGTTTGTTGAGATCATCAAGAAGCTTCTTCGTTCTTGAGTTGAAGTCCAATACCCATTCGTTGACACGCTTCAGGCACATGCCTGTCTTCGACTTCACTCTCTGTGATGGAATACAGCCCAATGGACCTAGCCCATGAAATATTATCTTCCTCGCTCCTAATTTGTATATCGTCTGCTCCAATTAATCTCAGTTATTTCATGGTTTAACTAAGCAAATAGCTCAAATATAAAATTAATAAAGTAAATGCAATTTATTTTACACTCTCATTTGGTTATTTACGCAAGTAAATAAATGAAATTTGTAGTCATTTACAAAGGAACTATAGCGATACATAATTCACAAAAATAGAGATATAAATATTCGTAAATATTATCAAAGAAGTTGTTTCTAAAAAGATAAAGAAATACTTCCACCATGCTTACAAACCACAAACTTTTTCAAAGTAGGACAAAAAGTAGAGATATATCGGCTTAAGTAATAATAATAATAAAAATAAACCCCAAACTTTTCCAAAGTAGAACGACCAACCAATTAATTGTTCACTCGAATATCTCTCTTTCGATATTTTTGATCTAAACAACAAAAGAAAAAAAAAGAAAAATAGAAGTTGGTTTGGAATACCGTAAGCTGATCGTTTAGGGTTGAGGTCAAGAGTTCGACAAACTCGTCATGTGTATATTGCTGCCCATCTGCCATAAATGGCTGCAAGAAATTGTTTACATAATCGTTGCTTCCTATTAAAAATGAAAAAAAAAAAAAAATTATGATCATAACTCATTAATAATACTTCTCTACAAAATTTTTAAATTTAAATTTATACGTACCCAAACCAATGAAGTACATGGCATCATTTACAAGCTTGTTCGCAGCTCCATCTCCTATTTTCGCCCTAATAACTTCTTTAGTTTTCTTGAAACAATTTATTTGATCATTGAACGTCAGCCTTTGGATCTGTTCGATCAAAATAACAATATAATATTAGAATAGTTAACATTTTAATTATTTTCTTAAGTGAATGTATAGAATGAGTAAAGAGTTATACGAAGTAAATGCCAGTTTCATTGAGAATTCCAGCTCCTCCAGATGCGTAATTGATACCGCTGAGATATGCGTCGTCGTTTTGTGATAATGATAGATATGGTGGTGGCGATTGAATCCCAAGCTTCGTAGCTATAATAAACATATAAAATGTTTTTGGAGTTTTAGAGTATATATCTTTATAAAGTAAAAATATTAAAAACCAAAATTATAATGCGTATAAGGAATGAGTAAAAAAACTAAAGAATGGTCTGATTGGTATGTGAGATAAACAACGGGAGAATGAAATAATTGAAATAATTGTTAGCGGAAAAAACTGAACTAGAGAAAGTTTTGTTGAATAATTACAAAAACGTCTAAAAAAGTACGATTAGTAAATTAATCATGTTTTGTTTTTTCTTTAGTTATATTTTTAACACCTTGTAGTATATAACGGAATCACTTTTAAAAAATGTTAAAAGTGAAAATTTGATAAAATATTATGAATGGTAAAAAATAGTATCATGTTTTCAAAACGTGAAAACGTGAACAAGTGGTATATACCATTCAATCCCATAACAACATTTTATATTTGAACAAACAAAACCAACTTAAAATATATGTATATGAGGATGAGAAAGAGAGTATACAAATGATGTCGCCAATAGTCCGACCATTGGTGAATCTTCCGGTAACTTTACCACCGGAGAAATCAACACCATAATATGGAAAATCTGCTCTCGCTAGCGAATATTGCAAATAATTGTTGTTGCCAACTTCGGTTAAAGAGTCGCCGAATATATAGGTTACAAGCGACGAAGTTGAGGCTCGTTGTGCGGTTGCGTAGGCGGAGATGACGGCGGCTAAAGCCAACCTTAGGATCATCATTGTGTGTTTGTGTTAATTTTACTCTTTCTTAAGTTACTTAATCTCTAATTTGGACAAGATGCATGTAAGTGAATGTTGAAAATATATAGTGATGATGGATTCATGTTTTGATATTATATTATTGTATTGGTTATGCCCAGTGCAGCAAGTTTCTACATATAAAATTAGGTGTTTATTTTCTTAACTATAAAATTTTCTTGATGTTTACATTAATTCATCTTTTTGATTGTTCTGGAAAAATGAAATTTCTAGAGAATCATCATGGTTGGGAAAAGATGGCAGATGATACATCTACTTTTATTTAGGTTAGACTCACAACGTTTTGAAAACAACTGTTTGGAACATCTACGTAAGTATCGGTGCACATTCTAATTGTGCTAAAAAAACATTTTAGACTTGCAATTAAACTTCGGTATTGTTTGATATGAATCTATAGAGGTGAGCAATATGGTATATGATTCGGTTTGATAGACATATAAGTCATTTAAAACCATTTGTAATTCGGTTTAATTAGCTAAAAATATATGTAACTAATGATTTATGTAATATGGTTATATGATTTTTAAAATATAAAAGAAAAAAATATAAGCTGAAATGAAATTTAATTTTATTCGATTCTGTTTGGTTCGATTACATGAAAATTGGTTTCAGTTCAGATTTAGTTTCAGAATTTTGTGAATTTAAGATAATGAAACCAAACGGTTTATAAATCGATTTTGTTAATACATTTTGATTTGGTCTATATTAGAATACACATTTGTACAGTGGTTCAGTCCACGTTTAATCCCGATTAGTTTAATTTTGTGATTGTTTTTCAGTTTAGTTGATTATATATAAGCTTGTTCTGTAACAAACTTTTCCGTTGAGATAATAGAAAATCATTTTACAAATTCTTCTTAACCGGAATTGAACCAGGACTAAACCACTGTACAAATGTGTACTACTCTAATAATCCAGTTAGGTGTTTACAGTTAATGGTTTATTCTCTACTCTAATCAACATGCATACATAGCTATATCTCACACTGTCACAAGTATGACGTATCTATAGTCGAACTTAGTTATATACAAAAAGAGTACTTTTTTGGTATAAGAAAAGAGTATGAAAAGAGTAATTTGATTACTTGATATAAAATGTATGGATTCTTGCAAGAAAACAAATCTAACCACAATTTGGTTGTTTAGGAATTAAAATCTGAGATAGCAGTTGGCCAACTGACGTCATAAGAAGTCAAAATGTGGTTAGATTTGTTTTTTAAAAAACTCCTTAATTTATTTACAACTTGCGGTATGAAACCCAAATTCATTAAAATAAAGATAACATCTACTGTATAACGTTAGAGTGTGGATGGATTCTAATTAATTTTTGGGTTTCTTGGCCCAGAAACATTTATTAAACATGTAGTATTTTTTACACAACGTTCTACAAAGAGTGTGAATCCCTTTCTCGCTTACGCTTAGGATGATGTATTAGTGCTTAATTTTGTCTCTACTCGATATGGATGGTTGTGGTTTGTGTTTTTTTGGTTGGTGTTCCAGCTTTGCCTTATCGATAGTTAATTTATGCCTCATGTGAGCCTCTATTCGTTGATTAGGGTGGTATAAATCGTTGGTTAAGCGGATGTGTATGTTAGTTTAGGTTCGAGTTCTACGGTTAATTCGGAATTGTGGTTTGGCTGCCTTGTTTTCTTTCCTCTTGCCGATAACCTGAAGCTTTGGTCTTAGCTTGTTAGCGCTCATTTGTTTTCGTGATCTTATTGAACTTACGTACTTCTCCTTCTTTGATGGATTTTATTGTGATTTATCGGGTTTGATCGTGTGCTATTCTCATTTGAGTTTGGTCTCTACAGGTTTGAGGTATGTTTTGCTCCTTGTCTCTACACTAAAGACTTGATCGAGGGCTGGTGAGTTCATGACTTCTAACGAAGCGTCTCCTAATCTTAGTATCCGACATTACTATTTTTGGAAGAATTGTGAGATTTCGTATTTGTATCTCGTTTCTTTCTTGTCGGAATAGAAGTCTAGGTTCATTCAATTTGAGAAATATTTTGGTTTCGCTATACGAGGTTTCGTTAACTGGAAGATAGAGACTCGTGTTGTCCTTTTTGGTTTGGCTTTGTTTACTTTGGTTTGAGAGTAAGTTTGACAAGTCCGTTTATCTTGAATTCTCGTTTGTTGGATAATTCCAAAAGAACTTGGAGAATAAGTTTCT
>OVAQ01001416.1:7423-18080 GCA_900406345.1 Erysimum cheiri
ATTCAGTGTCTTTAAAGAGCTTAATACATCTTTTATTGTTGTTGAAGCTCTCAGCAATCTCTGAGGCAGAATTTCATTATCAAGCCAAAATAGACCCCATTTCTTATGCAGTGGATATTTCATCAAACATGACGGTAATAGTAACTTTCAGCTACTCAATCGACTTCTCATACTTTTCCTATCGTTTAGCTTGATTGGATCACCCATATGAAGTTTGATCGTTGTGACTGAAGTTCGGAAACCCGGTTTCGTGGCTAAACAATTCACTTCTTTCTTTCTTTTTTATTTTCTGTGTCCTTTTGCAATTATGCTTCAGATTTACCCAACCAAGCATTGGCTGGTTGGATCATCACTGCCTTCGAAATTTAATCCAGCTATTGTACAAAAGGTTCTCGATGAGCTTTCTCCCAATAATGTTCGGTAAGTCTCTGTTCCTGGAATGCATCCCTTTGCAAATGCAATTGATGACCTAATGTATTCTTTTTTGCCTTGCTGACTAATACTCTCTAAATGTCTTATAAACTGGTTTTCATCAAGCTTATTTTGTATTTGTCCTATATATATATTCCGAGAAGAGCTGAGGACGGTGCTAAATGTTGTTATTGCTATCGGCCATATGATCTCTAATTCTCCATTTTATGCAAAATTTCCGTTTGGTTTACTTTAAGCAGTCCTCAGTCCCAATGTGTCATGTTCATAGAATTTACATGTAGTTCAAGCATTGAAATCCTGACTGCTCATGGCCTAGTAAGCTCGTCGAGTCGTGGAATCTAATGCCATTATATTTGTAGAATCTTTTGGGAATCAAATAAATTTGAAGGGAAAACTGAGAAGGTTGAACCATGGTATAACACTGCTTATTCTCTTGAGAAGATAACCAAATTCACCATTCAGGTTGGCTATTGATGTATTAATTTCCTGAAGATCCGATTATACTTGCATGTTTATTTTCCTCAGCTCAAATTTTTATTCCGTTTGATTTAGATTTTCCTATAACTCTGGAAAAAGTTCAGTTTTGGTTTGTGCTTAACAATTACAGGAGTGGGAGCAGTCTGCCCCTGATGTAAACCTGCTTCTACCAACACCCAATGTCTTCATTCCTACGGATTTTTCATTAAAGGATTTTAAAGACAAGGTTCAGTTCCATCACTCTAGTTACAATTTTACAAATGTCTTTTCATGTATGAAGCAGTAATCTTATGCCACGTAATAAAATTCTGGAACAGGATATCTTTCCTGTTTTGTTGAGAAAGACATCATTCTCAAGACTGTGGTATAAGCCTGATACAAAGTTCTTCAAACCGAAGGCATATGTTAAGATGGATTTCAACTGCCCCCTTGCAGTCAGCTCTCCTGATGCTGCTGTTCTTTCAAATATTTTTGTTTGGTTGCTGGTGGACTATTTGAATGAATATGGTAAGATTTGTAGATAGACCTCTTTCTGTCTTTATCTTTCAACTACAGCTTTCTCTTGATATCAATTAATAATATTGTTTGCTAAGTATGTGGAACTAAGGCTCTGAAAAGCGAGGTTGATTTCTTGTAAGGTCAATACTATTGATTAACATAGAGGGAATTTCCAAAGTTCTCTCATGTAAAATGCTTCCATGTGATAGTTCTGTTGGGAATTCCTTCTAGCTCTTTTCAAATCACAACTTTTTTATAGTAAGAGTACTTATTTTGATTATCGAGATGACGAGTCTGCTTCTCTATATTGCATCTTTTATGTTTCTTTATATTGTAGCTCTCACTAATCTTTACTTCTATGTTTCAGCTTATTATGCTCAAACTGCTGGTCTTAACTATGAATTAAGTCTTTCGGACAATGGTTTTGAGGTGGGTATGGTCAAGGACGCTGACATCTCCTTCTGTATTTTTTCTCAATGAATTTCATGTTTGACTTACAGTTTCTCATTTCCAGCTGTCTCTTGCTGGCTTTAATCACAAATTAAGGATCTTGCTGGATGCTGTCATTCAAAAGATAGCAAAATTTGAAGTTAAACCTGACAGGTTTTCCGTTATCAAGGTAACCTTGTTAGTAGAGTTTTTACCTCTTTTTAAGTTACCACGACTCTCCTTTTTAAGGTTTGTACGTGGTAAGATATTGACAACTTCCTCTCTACATTCGATAAGCCGTTTGATTTATCGAATCCATGTTTTCTGCTTCCCTGTCCTGTAATAGGAAACTGTCACAAAGGCATACCAAAATAACAAATTCCAACAACCATATGAACAAGCAACGAGTTACTGCTCACTGATTTTACAAGATCAGACCTGGCCATGGACAGAGGAACTAGATGCTCTTTCTCATTTGGAAGCTGAAGACTTGGCTAACTTCGCTCCAATGCTGTTATCAAGGACATTTGTTGAGTGCTATATAGCAGGTATCAACATTATCCCTGCTGTATGATTGTATATGGTCTCTAATCCGTTTCCTTTTCTTATAGCCGTTGTGGTGTCTCATGTCAGGAAATGTTGAGAAGGACGAAGCTGAGTCAATGGTCAAGCTTATTGAAGATGTTCTTTTTACTGACCCAAAACCTATTTGTCGTCCATTATTTCCATCCCAGTTCCTGACAAATAGAGTTATAGAGCTCGGAACAGGAATAAAGTACTTGTACCATCAAGAAGGCTCAAACCCCAACGATGAAAATTCTGCTCTAGTGCATTATATTCAGGTATAGTTGTGACAAGATTAGTAAGATAGCCATTGAACTTAGTGGTATCATCAAACAGTTTTTTGCATGTCTTATAAACTTTTCTGGTAGATCTTGGTACTTAGACTTTTTGTGAGTTTAGAAGGTTTCTTTTTGTTGACCTTGGTTTCTTGATAACGAAAATTGGTTAACCACGAACAGGTTCATCAAGATGATTTTTCCATGAATAGTAAACTTCAGCTTTTCGAACTAATTGCAAAGCAAGCCACGTTTCACCAGCTTAGGACGATTGAGCAACTTGGCTACATCACTTCACTTTCTCTGAGGTACATAGGAGTTTCTGGTGTGTTTGAATATATACTGATTTGTGTTTGATTCATAACCACTTTTCTGCAACACAGCAATGATTCTGGCGTCTATGGTGTTCAGTTCGTTATCCAGTCTTCAGTTAAGGTACCAACTTGTATTGCCTCTCTAACACTCAGACTTTGCATAATTAATGCAGATCTCTTTAATTGCCTTTGAGTTTATCATTAATAGGGTCCTGGACATATTGATTCGAGGGTTGAGTCTCTACTCAAGGACCTTGAGAGTAAACTTTACAATATGAGCGATGAAGAATTCAAGGTGAGATGACACANTCATAACCACTTTTCTGCAACACAGCAATGATTCTGGCGTCTATGGTATTCAGTTCATTATCCAGTCTTCAGTTAAGGTACCAACTTGTATTGCCTCTCTAACACTCAGACTTTGCATAATTAATGAAGATCTCTTTAATTGCCTTTGAGTTTATCATTAATAGGGTCCTGGACATATTGATTCGAGGGTTGAGTCTCTACTCAAGGACCTTGAGAGTAAACTTTACAATATGAGCGATGAAGAATTCAAGGTGAGATGACACCAGCAGATATTCTAAATAATGTTTGCTTTGCTTGAGACAAACATTGATGAACTAACTGACATGACTTTCTCCTCAGCGCAATGTAACAACTTTGATAGACATGAAGCTTGAGAAAGACANAAGCAGATATTCTAAATGATATTTGCTTTGCTTGAGACAAACATTGATGAACTAACTGACATGACTTTCTCCTCAGAGCAATGTAACAACTTTGATAGACATGAAGCTTGAGAAAGACAAGAACTTAGATGAGGAATCCTGGTTTTACTGGGCAGAGATTCAAACTGGGACACTCAAATTCAACCGCATGGATGCAGAGGTATTAGACAAATCTTCTCATTTCCAACTTCTTATCAATATCTGAATTAAGAACCTTGTACTTACATGGCGGGTCTTCTTTGAGCAAGTGTTAACACAAGCGACTCATCAATTAAGTTGGGGTTTGCTTTATGGTTAGGTGGCTGCACTGAGAGAGCTTAAAAAGGAAGACTTGATAGATTTGTTTGACAAATACATAAAGGTTGACGCACCAAATAAGAAATCGTTGAGCATATGCGTTTACGGAAACCAGCATTTGAAGGAAATGACATCTGACAAAGACAAAATCCCATCACCATTCATAGAAATCGAAGACATTGTCTGTTTCAGAAAGTCTCAGCCTCTTTACGGGTCATTGAAACTGTGAGGAGGAGGTTCCAACTCTTTTCAGAGATATATACAAATACACATATGCCAAAGTGAATCAACAGAGTTTTTATCATATTTAAATAACTAATATTTTAAATCCAAATTCAAAATAGAATAATGCAGATTAAGACTTGCCATGGTGATGGACATTAATCAATGTATATAATATAGCGCACAGATAATTACACTAGATTAGAAAAAAAAATAAAAAAAAAAAGAAGACGTTGGACGTATGCGAAGACTATAACTATCCAAAGTAAGCGCCGTTGGATCTTAATTACTTGGGAAATATACACCGTTGATATTGGTGAGACGTAGACTATAACACACCAGATAATTTCTTCTCAGCTCCCTCCCTCCTTTGGCTTGTGTTACTTCGTCAAGTTTAGAATAAGAAAAAGAAAGACGTTGGACATATTTTACAGCGAAGAATCAACTCAAAGTAATCCAACGGCGATGGCGATGATGATTGCGGCAGATGAAGGTGGCGAGATAGTGAAGGCACGTACGGATAACAGACAATATCGGAAGATTGTACTCAAGAATTCGCTCCAAGTGTTGTTAATAAGCGATCCAGAGACTGACAAAGTAAGATCGATTCGTTCTTCTACTTTTACTGATTTAAGAAAAAAAACTCTAGAGATTAATTTGTATGCGTGCCTCTAGTGTGCTGCTTCAATGAACGTTAGCGTCGGATCTTTCTCGGACCCAGAAGGACTCGAAGGCCTAGCTCATTTCCTTGGTACTTTTTTTTGCTCTTTCTAATAATGCAAATCAGTTCAATGCTTTTCTCCATTGTAGGATTCAATCACTGACAGTTCTATATTAATAAACAGTGTTTTTTTCAAAGATGTGGATTTTGATGGTCATAGTAGTTTAACATCTGAATATTTTTATGTTTCTCGTTTTATATTTTGGGGGGGGGGGTTGAAGAGCATATGCTATTTTATGCAAGTGAAAAATACCCAGAGGAAGATAGTTACTCCAAGTACATCACAGAGGTAATGTTCTTCTCCATCTCTGGAATATAAATCTTGCTCATGATTGATGCTCTTAATTTAGAAACTGGAATGTGCTTAATTATTGGAACATCATCTGTTTGTAGCATGGAGGGAGCACAAATGCTTATACATCCAGTGAAGATACAAACTACCATTTCGATATCAACACAGATTCTTTTGATGAGGCTTTGGACAGGTAGACGACTTGCATTTTTTCTGTTTCCTTTTACTAACTGATCTTGTCTGATTTGCCTTTAGTTTATTTCTTATGACATTGCCTTACTAGGTTTGCACAGTTCTTTATCAAACCATTGATGTCAGCTGATGCCACCATGAGGGAGATCAAGGCTGTTGACTCTGGTTTGCATTTTTTACTTTCTCAGATAGATTTCCTGTTACAGTTTCTTACCTAATTACGAATTCTCTCTTATCCAGAGAATCAGAAAAACTTGTTGTCTGATTCTTGGCGTATGAGTCAGGTATTTTCCTTTGCTCTCAAGAACAGATATTTGTATTATTTCGATCCATTTTGTTATTATCACTGAAGGATGCATTTCGCTGGTTATTTCTACGGAGATCAGTAAAAGTACATAAGTATGATAAATGTGGTTTTCTGGAACTTGTAGTACTTATATCTAAGTCCTGCATATTTGACAACCCACAAGTCTGTTGACGTATATTTACCATCTACCATAAGTTTTGTTTTCCTTTTTCGTTTACACAGTTAAAGAAGCATCTAAGTAGAGAAGACCACCCATATCACAAATTTAATACAGGTCCATGTTCTACCTCTTCTTAATTGGTGATGTGATGCATAAGAAAAGTCAGTGGTCTTTTCCAATTTTTCTCATGCTAATAAAGCGATATATTTTCTTAGGGAACATGGATACTCTCCATGTACGACCTGAAGCAAATGGAATGGATACAAGGAGCGAACTAATTAAATTCTACAACAACTACTATTCTGCCAACATCATGCATCTGGTTGTTTATGGCAAGGGTAAGTTTTGGAGCTAACTCAAAACTCAAATTTCTTTACTTTCAGGAATAACATATGTAACTTATTTTCATCTTTTTGCTCTGGATGTCTTCAGAAAACCTTGATAAAATTCAAGGTCTCGTGGAAGAGATGTTCCAGGAAATTCGAAACACCAACAAGAAGATTCCTAAATTTCCTGGTCAGCCGTGTACTCAGGAACATTTGCAGGTTTTTGTTTCTGATTTCAGCTTTATCATTTATACGAGACAGAGATAAACTCATTCTAGAATGTTTCTAAGGTGGTATCTTTGGTGGTTGTGTTTTTGTATCGGTATTAGGTTCTTGTTAAGGCTGTTCCTATAAGGAAGGATCATAAGCTTACTGTTTCATGGCCTGTAACTCCTAGCATCCATCACTATGAAGAAGCACCATCCACGTACCTTGGTCATCTAATTGGTCATGAAGGCGAAGGAAGTTTGTTTCATGCGTTGAAAATCTTGGGTAGGTTTTCTTTGGGGCCGAACTGATAAATGTTTTGGCATATTTTACCTGAAAGAGGTAATAGTCCTGCTGAATTCTTCCTAATACTTGCACAGGTTGGGCAACGGGANAAACTGATAAATGTTTTGGCATATTTTACCTGAAAGAGGTAATAGTCTTGCTGAATTCTTCCTAATACTTGCACAGGTTGGGCAACGGGACTGTATGTTGGCGAAGCAGACTGGACTATGGAGTATTCTTTCTTCAATGTTTCGATTGATCTTACTGATGCTGGCCATGGTGAGTTTCTGTATTCTTTATTGTTTGTTTCAATACTTCTGTTGAGTGTTGAACAGATGGTATTGGTGTGCTTGATGTTTAGTCAGTGCCTGATATTTTCTGGATTTGGTTTGATTTGTTTCTTGCATGGTATACAGAGCATATGCAAGATATTTTAGGGTTGTTGTTCAGACACATTAACCTAATACAACAGTCTGGTGTATCCCAGTGGATTTTTGATGAGGTATTGGTAATATTAAGTGTAATATTAAGTTTTAATCTTGTTAGTATTCCTATTGATTCAGTGAATTTAAAGAGAGCTTGATGCATTTTTTTTAATTTTTTGTTGAAGCTCTCAACTATCCTTGAGGCAGCGTTTCATTATCAAGCCAAAATAGACCCAATTTCTTATGCAGTTGGTATTTCATCAAACATGACGGTAATAGTATTTTCTACTGTTCAATNGCTGTTCAATCGACTTCTCATACTTTTTGTATCATCTAAGCTTCTTATATATCTACTTTTGCTTGTCATATATGTGGCCTTTACGATGACCAAATAGCAGAATAGATACTTACTTCTTACAATCATCAAGCATTACTAAAACATCCATATGAAGTTTGATTTATGTAACTGAAGTTTGGAGACCTGATCATTTCGTGGCTAAACATTTCTATTTTATGTATTCCTTTTGCTTTTATGTTCAGATATACCCAACCAAGCATTGGCTGGTTGGATCATCAATACCTTCGAAATTTAATCCAGCTAGTGTGCAAAAGGTTCTCAATGATCTTTTTCCAAATAATATTCGGTGAGTCTCTGTTCCTAAAATGCATCCTTTTGCAAAAGCAATCGATGAACTAATGTGTTTTTTTTCTTCTCTTGCTGCCTTCTGTGCTCTTAATTTCTCAAGTCATGGGTGTTCACTGTTCACCAAGCTAAATGTTTTATTCTATCGTCCATATGATCTCTATTTAATCAATTTCCCTAGCTTTTTGGCGGTTTACTTTTAGTGGAATCCAGTCCCCAATATATCTTCATAGAATTTACATGTAGGCATCGAACTTATGGCCAAGTAAGCTTGTCGTGTCGCTGAATCTAATGCTATTATATATGTAGAATCTTTTGGGAATCAAATAAATTTGAAGGGCAAACTGACAAGGTTGAGCCATGGTATAACACTGCTTATTCTCTTGAGAAGATAACCAAATTCACCATTCAGGTTCCTTTTGATAAATAAATTTACATTGCATGTTTATTTTCCTCTGCTATATCCTGTTTGGTTCAATATTTTCCTATAACTCTGGAGGNTTTGAAGGGCAAACTGACAAGGTTGAGCCATGGTATAACACTACTTATTCTCTTGAGAAGATAACCACATTCACCATTCAGGTTCCTTTTGATAAATAAATTTACATTGCATGTTTATTTTCCTCTGCTATATCCTGTTTGGTTCAATATTTTCCTATAACTCTGGAGGAAGTTCAGTTTTGGTTTGTGCTTAATAATTACAGGAGTGGGAGCAGTCTGCCCCTGATGTAAACCTGCTTCTACCAACACCCAATGTCTTCATTCCTACGGATTTTTCATTAAAGGATTTTAAAGACAAGGTTCAGTTCCATCACTCTAGTTACAATTTACAAATGTCTTTTAATGTATGCAGCAGTAATCTTATGTCACATATAAAATTCTGGAACAGGAAGTCTTTCCTGTTTTGTTGAGAAAGACATCATTCTCAAGATTGTGGTATAAGCCTGATACAAAGTTCTTCAAACCCAAGGCATATGTTAAGATGGATTTTAACTGCCCCCTTGGAGTCACCTCTCCCGACGCTGTAGTTCTTTCAAACTTTTTTGTTTGGTTGCTAGTGGACTATCTGAATGAAAATGGTAAGACTTGATACATATGAGGTTATTTCTTTTTCAACTATGACGTTCTTTAGATATGAATCAATAGAACTGTATGCTAAGTATAAGGAAGCAAGCTTCTGAAAGGCAAAGGTAAATTTCCAAAGTTATCTCATGTAAATTGCTTCCATGTGAGAGTTCTGCTGGGAATTCCTTCTAGCTCCTCAAATATCACAATTTTTCAATTTTTCTACAATATCAGTACTCATTTTAATTATTAAGATGACGAGTCAATATCAGTTGTAATGTTGCATCAATCTCTACTTCTATGTTTCAGCTTATTATGCTCTGGCTGCTGGTCTTCACTATGGATTAAGTCTTTCGGACAATGGTTTTGAGGTGGGGTTTGTATTTCTGACGTTTTGTTTTTTGTCTACTGCTCAATGAATTTCATGTTTGACTTACAGTTTCTCATTTCCAGCTGACTCTTGTTGGCTTTAATCACAAATTGAGGATCTTGCTGGAAGCTATCATTCAAAAGATAGCAAAATTCGAAGTTAAAGCTGACAGGTTTTCTGTTATTAAGGTAACTTTGTTAGTAGACTCCGTCCCTCTCTCTAAATTAGCACAACTCTTCTTTTTAAGGTTTGTACATGAGTAGATATTGACTTCCTCACTACAGTTTACTGAATCCATGTTTCTCTGCTTCCCTATCCTGAAACAGGAAACGGTCAGAAAGGCTTACGAAAATTACAAATTCCGACAACCATATGATCAAGCAAAGAGTTACTGCTCGATGGTATTACAAGATCACACTTGGCCTTGGACAGAAGAACTAGATGCTCTTTCTCATTTGGAAGCTGAAGACTTAACAAATTTCGTTCCAATGCTGTTATCAAGGACATTTGTTGAGTGCTATATAGCAGGTATCAACATTATCCCTATTGTATGATAGTCTTTGGTCTCTACTCCTCTTTTTTTTTAGCCGTTGTTATCAATTATATAACACTCATTCAGGAAATGTTGAGAAGGAAGAAGCTGAGTCAATGGTCAAGCATATTGAAGATGTTCTTTTTACCGACCCAAAACCTATTTGTCGTCCGTTATTTCCATCCCAGTTCCTTACAAATAGGGTGACAGAGCTCGGAACAGGAATGAAGTACTTTTACCATCAAGAAGGCTCAAACCCCAGCGATGAAAATTCTGCTCTAGTGCATTATATTCAGGTATAGCTGTGACAAGATTAGTAAGATAACCTTCAAACTAAGTGGTATCTTCAATTAACCAGTTTTTTGCATGTCTTATAAAGAGCTTTTCTTGTAGAGCTTGGTACTCATTGGGAGTTTACAAGGATTCTCCGNAGCGATGAAAATTCTGCTCTAGTGCATTATATTCAGGTATAGTTGTGACAAGATTAGTAAGATAACCTTCAAACTAAGTGGTATCTTCAACCAGTTTTTTGCATGTCTTATAAAGAGCTTTTCTTGTAGAGCTTGGTACTCATTGGGAGTTTACAAGGATTCTCCGTGGTTTTCTTGCTAACGGAAATTGGTTTGCCACGAACAGGTTCATCAAGATGAATATTCCATGAATATTAAACTTCAGATTTTTAAACTTATTGCAAAGCAAGCCACTTTTCACCAGCTTAGAACGATCGAGCAACTTGGATACATCACTTCACTTTCTCAAAGGTACATAAGAATTTCTCATACGTATAAATGTTCCTGAGTTCTCGTTGATACATAAATAATCACTTCTCTACGACACAGATACGACTCTGGAGTCTATGGTGTACAGTTCATAATCCAGTCTTCAGTTAAGGT
>OVAQ01001417.1:0-16096 GCA_900406345.1 Erysimum cheiri
CTTCTTCTAATCTCCACCCTCCACGTGTCCTATTCTTTATAATCTTCGTTTTACTATATCAAAAACTTCTTTCAGCTGAGTCATCGTGTTGTATAACATCAACGGCGGCTTATCTACCTCCATCTCCGACGAAGCCGCTTGTAATCGTTAAAAACTAGAAAAGAGATGTATTAGATAGATTATAGATCTAACTCTAGACTACGATGTCAAAATACCTAATGTCTTTTTTATTGCGTTACAATGGCACATATATTTTACATCATAGGCATATAAGAATTTAGATATTTAATACAATAATTTACAATAAATATATTTTATGCATTTTCTCGGTAATCTCATACTAAATTTACATTAGTTATTTTTTTTAGAATTTAGATATTTTAATATAATAATTTACAATAAATATATTTTATGTATTTTTTTGTAATCTCATACTAAATTTAAATTATTTATTTTGTATATGGTGGCATTTTTTTCAATGGGTTTGGAAAGACAAAAGCTATGGTTCATTTGAACCATTTCGAAGAGATAGTTGACAGACTTTACAATGGATGGTGGCAACGGCTTTTCCCGGCTTCAACCGATGATGGTCACTTGCTCAGCGTTGGTGGGTTTTCGTCGCAAACCACGGTTGTTCCGGAAGGCGGCCTGAAATACAGATTCCTAATTACTCGACTATTTGATACGGTAACTCATTTACTAGCAGGAGCCAATATAAAGAGTTGTTTCGTCTCGGTAACTCCTATTGGAACATTAAAAAGAGAAGAACAGTCGTGATCAATTGAGTCTAAAGCTTTATTAGATGTTTTTGGATTTTATAAAGATCATCTCAGTAGAGAGTTATCAATTCCAAAAGCATATATTTGGAGTATTCATCTCGAGAATCATTAGTCATTCATACCAAAAGATGTCAATTATTTATTTTGAATCCTTATTAGTGTATCTTTTTCTGTTCTGACTTTTTGATTTTTGTAAACCCTTTGTATTTTGTTTATTCTAATAAAGTATTACTTAGTGTTAAAAAAACAAACTCATCCGTAGTAACGATTTTAAAAGTTCTAAGTTCCAACATGTAAAAATTATTCCAACTTTATAAATAAAACCTCTTTAGCCGTCAAAAATAAAAATAAATAAAACCTCTTTATTCATCCGAGTTATGTAAGTCTAAAATCTGAGTTCCATGTCGTTACATATGCCTCTTAAACTGTTTTGTGATGACAAAAACGCATATCGTTTTGTTCATGCTTTAAGTTTAATGTAAAGAACATCTCTGAAAGAAAATCAAAAGAATTGTGAAGTTCAATCTTTTATTTTTATTTATCGTTTTTATACCCTTCTTGTCTCTCTATTTGGCCAAAGAGTAGCAATCCATATAACATGTTTTAGTTGGCACTGGCTCTTTTCATTCCTGCAGTTGTTGATTTCAATGAGTTTCAGAAACAAAATGTGATTGTTGCAATCCGATAAACCGTTAATCATAGATCAAATCTCAAACCTCAAATGATACGGCTGAGTCCAACTCTATTCGATTAAGTCGGACCGTCCCAAGAATATACTCTGGCAAATCGGTTTCCTCCTTTCCCTGCACTTGCATTTTGGTAGTTGAACAATTAACCGATGATCACATTCAAAAATATGATCAACTAAAAAGATAAAGCCCTCTTGTTTAAAGATAGGATAAGTCTAGCAGTGAGACCTCAAACGAACCTCAATCAAGATGGCGAGATCAACAATGAGGCTTGTGACGTAACCAAGGACCAGACCAATGACGCTCCTCGCAACAGCGGATGATCCTATATCTACATCAATCTGCAACACCATAATTTCATGAGAACTGGTTCATATGATCAGGTGTCTGTATGTTGGACATGTACTGTTTTTTTTTTTATTGGTTCATTGCAATGAAAAAAGAGAGGAAAATAGAAACTATTATACCTCCAAGAAATTATCCTGCCTCAGGTACTTGCAAGTTACAGCTTTACCAAGCAAGCAGGCTTTTGTTCCAACAGCTCGCTTGACCATCCAATATCCCTGTGATTCAGCATGGCTGTTACGATGTATTTCAAAATTACTATATTTGAGAGAGAAGAGCAGAGGATTCTTACCTGAACAATACTTGGAATCAGCTTAAATCTTGCGTCGCGGTAACTGTCACTCCCATTCACAAATTTTCCCAAGGATGAAGACTCGCTTACAGGTCGATCCGCAGCATAGTAGAGTACCAAACAATAGTTAGGCTTTGCTGGTACCTGAAAATCGGAAAAAAAAAACATTTTGACTTCTTCCAACGAATAACTTGACCCATAAATTACTAATAAATTTTAGAGTTAGATAGACTAAAAGTAGGGAAACATGATTGATGATGGTAGTATGTACTATCATAATTCCAAAATACTAGAAACCATTATAAACGTTTGGCACATTGTTACTTACGAGCAAACGAAGACAAACAAGAGGTTTAGCGACACAATCTTCATTAAAAGCTCAGCAATTAGTATTGAAAAATACTTGTATGGGTTGAGGTACTTTCTAATTAGACACTAAAATCGCCTATTCGAACAAAGTTTTGGGAAAAGACTGACATATATATAGCGTTCATGTTGCAGATAGTATTCAAACCTGAAGGTTGATGACTAGGATGAATGGCAGCTTTTTCCCAGGTTCTGACTACAAATAAGAAAACTTCCAAATCAGGCTCCTTCAACCACCAAATACATACATAAATTTGTACGTTTTATTCTTACGTTTCCTAAAACACACTTTAATTCATTGATCACCAGACTTAGTCACAAGGTGAAGAGGAGAAAAGTGAAGAAAAGTGATGAATGAGCATGGCACAATGTCTTTACAGTTTAATGAAATTGAGGTACGCTGACAATTCGCACTTAATACTTAAGAAAGGCCGCAAAGACAGGTCAAGGGGGTACCTGGACAAGACATTTTGGATGCAGGGCGATGTTGTCTACAGCTTTATCAACTTTTAACCAATCCACTGATACAAGTGTCAGAAGGGGTTCCCCACCCATCACCTGAAATTGTAACATAAGTTTCATTAAATTTGCACACAGTTCAACAAAAAGGGAACCATTGTTGAAGGCACTTTGTCAGATAATCCAATTCAAGAGCTCAATAGTTCAGAATCAAAAAATCAATCTAGAAAATTAATACATGCAGTAGTACCCTAAGTTGAAAGAGAGCATCATACATATATATATAAAGAAACCAAAATCAGTATATCAGAAGACGTTCAGAAACATGGTTTAGTCAGGGAAGACCTGAGCACAGTGGCATCATTGAAGTAGATGCAACAATTTATAGTTACCTTTGAATTATCTTTTAGGTAAGTCTTTCCCCTGATCATAAAACCCATGCCACTAGGAGAGTTCCAGCAATTTGAGTCCTTGTCACCACTTCCTTTCCGCAGGGATCCATGGAACTGACTTGGATCGATATTGACAGGATCAACGCTAGCGTCTAATACATTACTTGCGCCTGGAGCTAATGTCAAAATAGAGCTGATATATCAATACACAGTGAGAAATGAAAATTAAATAAAAAAGTGCTTTTCGATTCTAATTTGTGTCCAACTTTTGTGAATTTAAAATCGGTCCCTTTCTTTAAACTTAGAACTCAAGACGGACCAGTTACAAAAGCTAACTACAACAGCTATATAGATTTTTTCATTCTCATCTAAATTAAGTAAGACTGGTGTACACAAGTGCTTGCATACATATACTATGGAACTTTTGAGTAACTTTGGGAACAAAATACCGATAAGAGGGTGTATTCATTCACTGCTTTGCTTCAATCACAGATACCACAAAATAAGATCATTTGATATATATTCTTTTTAGTCTTTAAGGTCGTCAAGTTACTCATCCACAAACTTATCAACGACAAATATTGATCCATTATACTGCCTATGTGTAGCCATTGGTAAACGTAATGGACTTGGAAAAAGTAAAGAGAGAACCTTTAGGCTGCTTCAAAGATAAACTAGCGATTGCCCATGAAACGTTCTTCAGTTTAACTTTTATTTCCTGTTTTTAACATTGAAACAACAGAATTCTCCATTAATTAAATAATTTTGATACAAATTGCTTACCTCATGAACTGTACACAAATACTTAATAGGAACTTTGAACATTAGATTATATGTGGTACGTATTCTTTCTATTTCCTAATTCATGAAATTACTTCCATTTCCTCATTTCCTTTTCCTAGTGTTTAGCCTTTACATTTAGTATATCTAGGGATATGAAGTCTAGACTGTGAGACTCATCCCGAGGGCAAATCTGGTTATACCAAGAGAACACTTTCTATGTTTCGGGTGTTTTATTACAATCCTTCTGATTTCATAAGAGCTTTTGGGTTTTTATTTCTATCCATGATTTTTTACTTTATAAATGTGAATAAAATATAAATTGACAAGAAGATATCAAAACCAATAGTTACCTTTTTGTCCTGCCCTTCATCATCTTCATCGCTTTCCTCTTCATCAGATGACGAGTCTGTGGCATCATAAAACTGCTCCTCCATTTCCTCATCTACATATTCACCATTGGCAACATCTGGGAACTTGGACTGGACAACCGTGGCGGAAGTTTCATACCTGAAGGCTGGGTTTGCTCCAATGTACTCCTTCAGACCTGATATACCATTAACAAGAACATGCAACAAACAACGTGTGGAGCTTGTAGTCAGAGGTCAAGCATTTACTTTAAACAGCATGCCAACTAAATTTTGTTAACTTGTATGTCCAAAAAAGAAGCTTCCCATTTGTTACAAAAGGGAAGCATGATACATGTATTTTTATCCCAAACAAATGCAGATAGTGATCGCTACATCACAACACAGATAAATCTTCGGACGTGCTCACATGAGTCTCCATCACTCAATAAATATTATTGATACCACAAAGATCACATCTCGACTTCCTACTCATTTCTTGTGTTCATATTCTAAAATAAGATCTGGCAGGAGATAGGGCTTGCATTTAACCTGATACTTGGAGGAGTAATGCATATGGAATACTCTTTTCAAACTTTGAGTAGCTAGTTCTCTTCCATTTGCACCAACGTTTAGAGTGGATTTCTAGCATGTGTGTTACAAGACAACTTGGGGGTTCTGCATCCGTGCGCTTTTTCAAGTTTCTGATTTCCCAAGTGGATGCTGCAATCAGAAATGAAAGGTATTAAAAGCAGAGGAAAAATGCCTTTCTCGGTGCTCTTTAAGTCCACAATAAGAATGCATATTATCTGATCCAGTGACAAAAAAGAGAGGCAAAGTCTACAAAAAATAAGTCAAAATGAATAAAACACCAGAGCAGCATCCCACGTGCTATGGCTTACAAGCCAATAAGATTGCCCATGAGCCTATGATTCAATTCTAGACTTTGTGAGCACTAAAGAACTTAGTCTCTAAACTAGCTACTTGTCTAAAAAGTTGTAGCTGCAGAACTTGACACTATTGCAGAGACAAGGGGCTAGTAATAACAAGCAACTAAGTATGCACAAGGTCGAAGAACCTCGGGCTATCGAAGAATAATTCAGGTCAATTTAGCTATACTGCATTGCCACCAGACATGCAGCATAGCGAAAAAGGTAACACAACAGATAAAAGGGTTATCAAAAGAAAATATCTTACGAGTAATCTCTGTACGTCGATATCCAGACTTTGGAGGCCGTTTCTTATGCACTGCTGGAAATTGTAAGATTGCTGCATACAAAAATACACCACAGAGAATAGTTCGAGGTATTTAAAGGATAGCTGTGTTGAAAAGAATGAAAATGAATTAAATGAGACTCCAGGTCGCATGAGTATGAAGATATTAATCAGCGAGAAGCATGCATGACAAAAATTTCTAAATGGCAGTGGCAAGCTGGCAGAATTTTTCAAAATCTGTAACTGTGAAGTTCAAATTTTAGAAGTAAATTTCTTTAGCTTCTTAACATGATTAACTAATGTTTTCCTCACGGCTCAGAGAGCAAGAAATAAACAATAAATTATGGATTCTCTTTGTCTGCACCGTTCTCTGTTTTGCATTTGATGTTGCAACTTAAAATAGAGTTTATGGTGGTCTTGAGGTTCTCTGTATTTAGTTCGGTAATTACAGGATATAACATTAACCTAGATAATTAGACCTTGTATCATGCACTTGACAGCTCAATCCTGTTTTTATAAGACACAACAGCCCAGCCAATTCACTAACCATTTGAACAGGGCTTAAATCAATCTCCACCTTAGTGCATATACAGACATCATCAGACTGATATAAGAAACAATTAATTAGAAGAGTGTTGTTCTCTACTTACTATATGTCCCATCTTGCCCACGAACCCACTGCCGAGAGAAGATAAAATCTCTCTTAGATTGC
This sequence comes from Erysimum cheiri, assembly GCA_900406345.1. NCBI lineage: Eukaryota > Viridiplantae > Streptophyta > Magnoliopsida > Brassicales > Brassicaceae > Erysimum > Erysimum cheiri. The sequence goes on from OVAQ01001417.1 coordinate 6,377, forward strand.
CATCTGCAAAATATACTATTTAACCAATCAGTTCAATGGAAAAAAAATGTAAGTGTAATGCTATCCACTGAATTAAGTGATAGATGCAAGAAATGTACAACATGTCCAAACTGGAGAAAACACAATTCTAATTGAGAAATCATCTTTCTTTTACTAAAGATAACCAGTAGTACTTTCTTTTAAACAACATACCGTGAAAGATACTTAGGATCGTATACGCAGTAAACAACATCATAGTGGCCCTCGTATGAGTCTATCAATTCTGAATCACCTGTTACTGCATCCCACCTGTGTGGATAATTAGAAAGATCTAAGAAACAAATGACATAAATTTTCAGGGAAATGAGCTTACTCGTATCTTTGATGTTTGTCAAGCTTCAAAATCACTTCGAACACAGCATCCGCACTAGCTTCAACTACAGCAACTGCTTTCACAAGAACTCCTCTACCAGCCTGGAGAAGAAATCATATTGACAAAATCTGAAGGGCATCCTAAGCGTTCAAACAATAATTGAAATAGTGAATAGAACAATTGCAGTTCTTCCTAGTGCACTACCCGTCGCAAAACAACCAAATAAAGATGCAAATTGTCACCTTAGCATAAATAGTCAATTATTCTGATGTCATAAGTTCTGGAGTTGAGATAAGTAATAAGATCTAATTTGAACTTGTTACCTTGCCAATAAGAATTAATATGATTGCAGTTACAAAATTGCAAAATTAATGAAACAAGAAAATAAGGTGGTTCAGATTCAATATACTCACAACTGTACCAATGACCTTTTTTAATCCATCAACCAGTCTCTTATGTCATTGTCTAATATTTAATCCAAGCACATCTGTCTATATAGTTGAAAATATATTCTCTGAATAAAGTAAATATACCTTGAAGTTAGCCACATCTTCAAAAATCCTAACACCTGCAAACAATATAAAGAAAATTAAATACTTGACGGTTATGTATTAAAGAGCAAGCAAAGCATAAGAACAATCTCAACGTGTCTAGTTTCAATATTCTGAAGATTAAGGACTACCCACTTTTCACACAACCTTCGCCTTTCGGATTCATAAAGATGAAACACGGCCAACCAAAAACAACTGGAAAAGTATGTCTGCATATTTTGGTGATTATGAGTCTTCTACAAGTAGCTCTTTATAACTTATAGAGAAGTATACATAGACAAAAAGAGACACCACAAAAAATCCTTTTTAATGCATGTTTGTATATGTAACCAAAGTGGGGACATTCTAATTGACCCAATGACTGGTTGTGTAGGTGAAAAAATTGTAATGTGAAGGTTGCCCGATATCCAAACTCTATAGTTTACCGCCAAACGTACCATTGATTGTACGAACACATTTCCATTCATGTGCCTCGATTGCATCTCCACTGTCACCACCCTCGTAGAAGCCATCACCCCTGCCATCATTAACCAAGGTAGAGGATTGCCTCAAAAGAGACTCCGGACCTGTCATTTAAGAACATAAACACACATCTTCATTTTGAATGAGTACGTAACTTTTTCAGGTGAACCCTATGCCTTGAAACATAAAAAAACTAGATAAAACCTTAAGAAATCAAATTCAACCACTAGGGAACCAGATAGAGTTTCAACATAACTTGTAACCCAGACCTATCAATGCATAATGAAATCCAGAGCTGTAGGATTATAGCTATTGTTTCACCTATATACACGAGAACATATATTTGAATCCAGTGTCTATCTACTTTTATGTAGAAATAATCAAAATCTTCAGGACCACTTTGCCCCAATATCTCATTTTGCATGTGCCTAACTCAAAGTTAGGGGGAACAAGAAAAATAAGCAATGAGTTGAGTTTTTTTTTTCCAAGGTATGATTTGGAGATCCCCTCATAAGCTACAATAATTACTATACACTATATACCAAACAAATGAACTTTTAACAATCTATACGCACAATTTTGCATAATTGGAAATTAAATCGATGTTATACATACAAACATAAAAAAAAAAAACTTCACAATCACATAACAGCACCAAAGTGCTTCTTTTGAATAATCATTTTTGAACGTTTATGCAGCTAACAGATATTGTACATTGTGGAAGATTCTCATTCTGCAGCTAAGCAAACCCATAAACTTAAGATACAGCATATTACCTTGCCCAATCCGGATAAGCTTTTTCAACCCATAAGCATAACGCCTTACTCTAGGTCGATGTCCTTCCAGATCAATGCTACAAAAGAAAATAGAGTGTGATTCAGCAGTTGTGGACTAACAGTGAACTTTTACTGTTTGATACATTTTTATCTAGTTAAGAACAGAGAGTATAGCATCACAATGTTATGCAATCTGTTAAAAGAGCCTCATCTTCTCAATAAATGTGTATTTAGGTCCCCAAAACATAAATTACTTAGCTACTAATTGGATCATACTTGGCCTCCATGTTTAACTTTGTTCTTGAGCTTCCGCCTTTCGATAGTGCATATTCAGCCTTCCCAAAAAGAAAAAGTAGTAATCAGAATTTTTTTATTATTTATTTTTTAAAGCAAATGATTATGCCTCATCCCAATAAGCAATAAATATATGCTCCAATAACAACAAGAAAAATGAGAAGAAGTAGCCAATTATAAGCTATATACACTAAAAAACTTCAATACATTACATGATGCTATGAAACTTGAGCACATTCTCCTTCGTACCTGCTGTTTTGCTTGGTCAAAGGCCTCAACCCATTTGAGGGCTTCTCCAGCTGTAGCACAAGCAATCTGAAGTAAATTTTGCAGAGAAAAAAAGTTATGTCATGCACCTGGATCAATACGTACCAGAAGAATCTAAGTTATTATTCTGAAATGCACTTTACAATCGATCTTCAAGATATTTAGTCTATGGTGCACATTTCGAAAGAAAAAGATCTATCCAGAAACCAAGGCTATTGGAAAGAGGGAACTTTAACTTACTTCTCCTTTTTTTGTCTCGTCCAATCGGTTATAGAACCTTATGACGTAGACATCCTACAAGATATAATAGAAATCAAATTAGTAAGTGTTACCTGTTTCAGTTAGTTTCATACTTCCATTCATTAGAGCATACAATTACTATCCAAGATAGGCAATAACAGATCTATATTCTACACAGACTGCAGTTAACTATATAAGTAGAGATTGAAATGTGTTACCCCATGATTAACTTTCCGACGTCCTAGCTCTTCAACCATCATTGTAGGCCCTATGACACCACGCCTTATAGGTTTCTAGACAGACAGAAAAAAAACGGATATAATAACATACCAAAACACATCTAGTTGACATATCCATTTTATATTACCAAAAAGGAAAAGATAAAGACCAAACCAACTTTGAGTACAGAGGAATATATCCTTTAGAGATGCAACAATAAATTCATTGTATTGGATAAAATAATATATCAACATTCAAAAGCAAAAGAAGACTTGATAAACTTCATTTTAATAAACAAAAAGAGCTCAGAATAACAAGAGCACGACCCAATAAAAGATGGTCAGAACATTTACTCAGTCTCCTCAGAAAATAGAATATACTGAACATTCAGCTCAGAATCTGAATAGATATAACACATAAATAATCTACAAAAACCATACAGTTAGACTAATAAACATCTAACTCTTGGAGTAATACACACCTCCACAGTTCTGACTAATACCATGTACTTGCCATTTACAAAAACTAAGCACGCATAACGTCGTTTTCTAATGCGGTTTTGAATAATGTTTAACAAAACACAATAACGCAGGATTTGCGTTTTCGTCTAAAAGAATACAAGTAAAAATTCATGATGCAAATGTTTCCAATCAGCACAAATTTTCATTTGACAAAATTTCATCCTGCGAGATTTCATTCTGCAACTAGTAATTATACAACTATGCAATGTTACTGATTGAAGCCAAAGAGAACATAATATAAGCTGAAGAACACTCAGTACAATTGATACTTGTACTATCCAAATTTCTCAAACTAATTTTTGGAATCCAAACAATTCAAGATTATATAGAGCCAACAATTCACAAGCACAAATTCAACGGAAAGGCTCAAAAAAGAAGTAAGAGGAGAAAAGCACATACAATGTCTGGATTCTCATGAGGATCTCTTTTATACATCTCCACATATTTGCCTCTAATGAAAAGGAAACGGAGATTACAGTACTCATGACCGATCTTATTCACACCCAAATGATACACCCAACCAAAATACTCAAACGTTCCTCCTCCTTCTCCGCCGCTACTACGACTGCTGCTTCCACTATCATTAAGATCTCCAGAGAATCCAACTCTTCCGAGATTACCGGAAACTTTCTTCTCCGATCCGTCGTCGGTAACAAGTTTCTTCGATCCTGGCGATGTCATCGCCTTTCCCTCGGATCAATCAACGAGGATCAAATTCAGCTAATGGTTTTGAATTATACATCGATCGATTCGAATCGTTCGTTTTTTGAGAGAATCCAACTTTTTTGTTTTCCTCAATTATGGAGTTTGGTTTGGTTGGGTTGGGTTGGGTTCATTGATTCTGAGACTAGTCTGCGACAAATTTATGTCGTCCAATTAAAATTGTCCACGTCAGCTTGATATTAATGTTTGTGTTTTGCCAATTTCAGACTTTGCGTTAAAACAAAAAAAAAAGAAATATTATGATGGTGAGAATGTAACATACCGATTTAGTCATTTAAAATTACTAAATAAACTTCAGTTAATAAAGTATAAAACTCTATTTGTTTTTGGTTTGCCATAATCACATTAAAGTGCCGGGTTTGCTATACCCATTTTCAAAATATATTTTCTTCAATTATTTACATAAAAATGATTTCATTAAACATAAAAAAAAATTATAAAGTATTTTTGGATGGTAACTAATACTCAAGACTCATCCAAGTATTTATAGGTTTTATAGAGTATTTATAAGGTTTTAAAGGTATTTATACAGTTTTACACACATTTTTTTTTCAACTTAGTTTTACATACACATAACTATATAAAGTTACCAGTGGCGGAGGTAACCATTACTTTTGTAGAGGTCTATTTTTATTCTAAAACTAAATCTATTTTTAAAAAAGTTTTTATAGAGGTCAAGAAGCACATTTTATACTACTTTATGTATTTGGCTTCTAAAACTACAAGTAAAATAATAATTTTTACAAATTAATAGGGGTCAATTGAACCCCATGTGGACAATATACATCCGCCTCTAAAGGTTATACATGTATTTGGGTAGATTTCATATTTTTAAAGGCATTTTTGAAAATGTTTTAGTAAGGAAACATTTTTATAAAGAACTAATGGAAAAGTAGCATTTCTAACAATTTCCAATAAGATTTAAAATGTTGTGGAAAAAGTAGGGAACAAATGCTTAAAGATGAAAATAAAAGTAAACAATACTAAAGAAACAATGTTAACAAAAAAAAGAATCATGACTATATTTTAGCATATACAACTCGAACATTAGNTTGCCTGAATAACTTACTTATTATTTCATAATTTTCATAATTCCAGAACTATCCTTTAACCATAAATTTAAAATATTAAATGAATTTAATTGTTAAATCAAAATTTAAGTTTACCATATTATTTATATTTATGGACTAATTAAAAACTGTTTGACTTAACATTGGTCAAACGGGAAAAGGAATAACCTAGAACGACATAAGTCCGGCGCCGTACAATAAAACAGAAGTCGAAAGTGTTCTCTCACACCGGCAACGACAAAGACATCAACGTTCTCACCATTCGGTAAGATCTCTCTCACCGGCAACGGCAAACCACATCACCGCTCTCTCTCACCACTCCGTACGATTTCTCTCTCACAATCTCTCCTAAGTATTTTCTTGTTCATATGAATTTCTGGGTTTTTAGATGAATTTATATATGAAGTAACTTTTTGACCTTAATTGTTTCCAACATAATATCTATTAAGTTTCGTGGCTCATAACCAATGTTCACATTAACAAATATTTTTTCTTTCGAGAGAGATGTTTCAATAGGAACCAGTGCATAAAAGGTAAAACCATGATAATTATCGGTTCATGCCTTCTTCAAAAGACAGGCTTTTCCACTTTTAGATTGACGAGAATAAGTTTGTGTGAATAGAATAAGTTTTACTTGTGATGACTCCCAAAGCAGCTTACTTGTCAATAAGATAATCATCAAACTCTAGCCTTTGGGTATATCGTATAAAACATTGAAATCAAGCAATGATAATACTCAAAAGATATTTAAAGGAGTAGCATAATTGTTGCATATCAACTTCGAAGGTGAAAAATTTTAGTTGAGTTTTGAGATTAGGTGAAGGTTAAAAACTCACATAAATTTTGTTACTCTCTCGGTAATCTGTATACAATTTTAATTTGTCTAGAATTAATACACTTGATCTAACAGCTCAACTTTTATGATTTTATCTATCAGCAAATTCTTGTTTACTTTTTTTTTTATTTCACTTAATTTGATTAACAAGTCTTGATATTTTACTTATTTTATGTACATTTTACAGGATGGAGATTGAAACAAACATCGATTTAGGATTTCCGTCGCGTTTGTTTTCACTTGGTTGTGAGCCAAGACCCAAAAAAAGTATCAATTATCACAGCAAAACTGAATTTCTAGAAGATGTAGAAAATGATGTTGGAAAAGAAGTGTAGAACAACATCTGTGATTCTCCACTTGGGGTAATTGTACGGTTCGTTGATAATAAATTCACATGGTCTTCCAAGGTCGTGGAATATCTTCTTGCGAAACAGCTTGTTTGTAAGAGGAAATACGAGATTTGGTGTTTGTTTGGTAATAAACCAGCTCGATTCTCTCTATCGGAGTTCGAAGACGTTACGACTTTGAATTGTGCACCTTTTCCTAATGGATGTGATCAGGTTGTCGAAGCAACCAAAGTGCATAAAGAGTTGTGGAAAAAGTTAAAAATCAAAGGAAAGGAGAATCCTTGCAAAAAAGATTTGAGAAAGGTGTGTGAAGATGCTGCTACTTGGTCACCTGAAGACAAAACTCGGTTTGCATATTTGTCTATAGTATCTGTCATCTTAGGCTACGATGATAAAAAGCGGCTCCCTTCTGTAATAGCTCGCATGGTTTTTGATTTGCCCAAATTTGAAAAATATCCTTGGGGAAGATTAGTTTTCAAGCAGCTTATTGAGTCTGTTAAGCGTATAGATTACAAGGCACAATCGTACACAATACACGGGTTTATACAAGCGCTTCAAATATGGGCTTACATTGTTGTTCCCAGTCTTGGAGCAAAGATTGGTCGCCCATCAAACGTTGATGGCCCTCCTCTTCTACAGTTCAAAGGTACAAAGGGTAAAAGCAACATTGATATTCACACCATTGTTGTTAAAGATGAGGTATGTATAATGTTACTTGTGTTTTACATTGTTGCTGATTGACTTTGTATTCCCTTATAAAAAAATAATAAAATTGGTTTTACTTTGAATTGTAGAATAACATCAAAAGTTTGGCAATCAATCATTCAACATCCGCTGTTTGGGATGATGTTATTATTGACAAAGAGATTGATGCTCTTATCCAAGCAATATTCAAAGAAGGAGGTTTGGAAGCTGTTATTTGGGTAAAAGATGGTTTGAACAACATACAACTAGAAGAGAATATAGGGTAGGAATTAGGTGGAGAAACTGGAAAGGTTGGCGAAGATAAAGGAGAAGAGGACGATGATACAAAGATATCACTAAAACGCAAAAGAGAAGTGAATACCATGGATATGAAGAAAACATCGGATTCAAAAGAGTCGATTTCTTCTATTGAGACTATTGAAACACTATAGTTGAGAATCGAGCAACAAACAAAACAGTTTAAGGTGCTTGAAGCTCAATTAGAGGCTATGAAAAACCAGATACAAAGCATTGAATTGATGCGTTTAAGAGTTGACCTTCTCGAGAAAGAAATTTCTCTGTTAAATGAGAAGTTAAAGACTAATGAGGTAAGTCTCGTTTCATTTTTTTTTCTGGTCAACACTAATGAGGTAAGTCATATATAGTCATGGATTACAATTTAGTAGTTAATTTCATTGTTTTTGTATATGAAGGTTTTAAAAGGATACCAGCTGAAAGATTCTAGTGACGAAGAAACGCCTATGGGTGATTTGCTTGCTAACCTAAATGCCACAAGACCAAAAATGGTTGATTCAGATGAAGAGAGCACAGCGGACGTAAGATACCCGCCGACAAAACTTTGTAATGAGCGGCCGCAACAATTTTCGTAGGTAAAGATATTTTAACCCACTCCTTCTAATGTAGAAAAATTTCAACAGAAAAAAATTAGTAAGACAATCAAGATTATGGAAACGGACCAAGCTAGTAAAATTGTGCGAGAGAAGAGCAAAAGAGAGACGAAACCGGGGCCATCTCTACTAACACCATATCGAGGTACCAAACCAGTTGTAGGTATCACAACAAAAGTTAATCAGTCAATGGCGATTGTTGGACGTCGATATGATCCTTTCGCACCAGTGGATGTGAAAAAAGTTAAGGTGTTAGACGATTGGTTATAGTTGGACGAGTAAGTTGTTTGTTTCCATGACTACCATGTTACTAATGTGCAATAATTTGATTTTTTCTAATTAATAAAAAATTTATGATTATGCAGAGAATACCCTATTGGTTCTCAACAAAATGGCGTAGAGTTTTTTAAAATTCTGCGAACTCCTCAACAATGGCTAAATGAAGAGGTTATTATAAAATCTAATCATTGTTTCTTCGAATTGTTTACGATGACATTATCATTTTTTATAATTTTTTTTTTTCATTTATCATATCATTTTTGTAACAGCATATTAATAGTGGCATGAATTTGCTGCGTCTGAGATGTATGAAGAATCCAAAAGCATTCAGAAGTGAGAGGATTGCTTTTACAGATGCCTATTTGACAACAATTTGGTCCACAAGCTACCAGGAATTTCTAGGGTCAAAATCACTACCCATTTTTCCTAACGGAGCATTTGAATACGTTAGTGGGGAATTACCTGCATTTGCTAAAACAGGAAAAAAGTGGAAGACAGAGGTGGATGATATTTATGGGGTTCTACATGTCAATAAAAACCATTGGGTAGGGCTGTTCATTTCTATCCCCAATCGCTCTATTGATGTCTTTGATTTTGGGTGGAAATGTAGTAAGAATGAAGACATTGTCACAGCGGTGAGACCAATAGCTCATATGCTACCTCATTTACTTCGAGCAGGAGCACCACCGTTGGAAAGGGGGAAAATGAGTGTCGAACAGTACAAAATTCGAAGGCCACAAACTAGGATTCCACAAATGCAGAAAGTGGGTGATTGTGGAAATTATGCCATAAAGTTCGTCGAATGTCATGCATTAGGTGCTGAGTTTACTACGCCTTTATCAGATGCAGACATCAAGATGGTTAGAGAAAAGCTTGCAGCCGAGATTTTTGACGAGACAGAGCAACATGGGCGAACAGTTTCTAACCCGTTCCCANNNNTTGGAACAAATGATCACGAGTTACTTTATCCCTGTTGAATTTGCATTTGTTTAAAACATTCGTAGTTATTTTGGGTTTAACACAAATCAGAATATTCAAAGATTTTGTGTGTTTCAGATTTTATTGAAACCAGATTTTTTACATTTCATATGATCAATGTTCTACAAACCGGGCTAGTCGCTCAGTTTAAAAGTTGGTTTAATATTATTGAATTTGGCCCATAAGTATACGGTGTTGCTTGTATAACAAGAAA
>OVAQ01001418.1:3468-17748 GCA_900406345.1 Erysimum cheiri
CAATATTCAATCTCGGACGTGCAGGTATCGTAGTATGTTTGATTGTTCCTTTTATTTCTCTTATGCTCTGTCTTTGCGCTCTGTAACTTCCTAGCGACTAGACCTGTATTGCTGGTTTTTGCATGTTTTGAACATTTGGCTTTTTTATCTAATAAGGAAAGAATAAAAACCATAAAAAGTTTAAAATTCACTTTTTCTTTCCATCTCATCGAAGACGTTAATTATCGAAATTCCCAAATACACGCACCAAATGATTGCATCAGATGTAGTCATACAACACATTCAAGATTTTGATTCTAGTGGCAAATCATTTTTTTTTTTAGAGTTAGGAACATTACAATCTATCTCAGTAACGCACAAGACAGCAAAACTCGTCCCTGATTTGCGTAGTACAACTTACAAGTCTATATTGCAAAATAAAGCTAAAGCAGCCAAAAGGAGTTATGTTACATATATAATCTTCAAGTAAATGTGTCCTCGCGATCTCCCTCCACAATGTCAGCCTCCTCCATGTTGCTGAACTCCAGGAAATGAGTGGGTCGATGCTCCTCGTGATAGTACTCCTTTGGGGATCCGAGTTTGACACTGTATTTCATGCTCACCGTGTGCTTCACTCCCGTGAAGTTGTAGTTCCACGGTCCATTCTCAGGAACCTATCACAACAACAGTTACAAAAATCAGATTTCAATGGTTTATATCATCCAAGGGCAAATGCACAACTGGAAACCGTGTTTCTTACCATGTAAAACCCGAGGAACCGGTCACTCAACAGCATCTGAACCTTTTCATAATGGGTGGGAAGGTAACCGTGAGGATTGCTGCCTGTGTCCTTGTTAAGCCGCCCCCATTCATATCCGGTTTGGGTCAACTTATATGACGTTAAAGAGCAGGATCCCGGAGTGAAACTGCAGGTCAGGATGATGCATTTTTCTCCATCCCATTGCTTGTTGTTCTCCAGAATACGGGAATGAAAGGTTACATCCTATCAAAACAAAGATCAGTTAGCAATGGGGTTAACTGTCTGAATATAAGGTAAAGATAATAGAATTTATATACCTGTGGTGACAGCTGAGGCAGCTCGTTAGGCTGTGTGTGTAACCATCCCAAGGGCTCAAGATCATTTAAGAAATCATGCTCAGGAAGAGACGACGGCAAGTTTACTTGCTGATGAGTTCCCCACTGTGGCACCATCACAACACAACGGATTTCCTTCACTTGGGGATTATCCGGGGGACTAATACCATATAAATATCCAGCAATTTGAGTACGAAGATCGGCTATGCATATGAACTTCTTCAAAATGTTCTTTGGCATGATGTAGGTGTATCCGGTTTCCTGTGAACAACAAGAAACAATGTTTAAAGGCGACACCTGAAAGGCTTTTACTTAATTGACAAAGTAAATGAGAGTGAATTGGATTCTAACCTTTATGTCATCTGAGTTCACATATATGTGATTGACTCTGAGGTAAAGGTTAGTAGCTGATATTGCACGTACACGCCAATCTGTTTTGGAACCGAATGCAGATTGCTCGTAAGGGCTAATGGTGGTGACAATGAGCTCGTCACCATGAACATTTGTAGTTCTTGTTGTCACTGCAGTAAGCTGGCTGGCTTCCTTTGCCTGCAAATAGGATATAGATTAACAGTGAACAAAGAATAATAGAACAGATCTACCCTCTCAATGTTTGTTTGAAAACCTGACAGAAGTAACAGTTACAGTACCTGTTTCTCAATCTCAGCTATCTGTTGCCTCTGTTGAGAGGGTGGAGTAATCTCAGCTCCAAGAATAATATCTCTGATCTCTGATTGTGTCAGAGCTGAGGTATTCACATTGTTCTTCTTCGCGTAGTCAGAAAGGATAAGATCTCTAAGTGCTACCTCAACCTGAATTTAACATGATTGTAAAAGCATTATATAATATTATTCACTAGTAGTATAAACAGCAGATACAGAGGTGATGTAGTGTAACGAGGGATCCTATAAAATAAAATAATATCGACACAAACATACTAGATGAAGAAGTGTTTGAAAAATGGCAGAAGAGTTACCTTCATCCATTGATCATCAGTGAGAGACGGCCAGATGTGATGTGGCTCAGTGACAACGGACTTGTCAGGCTTCAACAACATCTTAGCCTTCTCATTATTCACATGAAGCGCGCGAAGGATCAAAATAAGTCTTGAAAACGCAGTATACGAAGAAATACTCTTCAACCAATCATCGTATATATTAAACAAGACCATCTGCGGTTCTGTGGCCTTCAAAATTAGGTCACCAAATTTCTCTATCTTTAGGCAAGCTTGGAACGGAAGCTGCAGCTCGCTTCCCTTGATAACAATGTTGGGGAAATCCAGCAAGTGAACCTCGAGGGGATCCAACATTCCTTTCCGCGTGACAATAATCTGTTTTGGCTGTTCTTCAACAGGGAGAGATCGCACAAGTGCAGCAACCTCTTCAGCAGTTTTCCATTTCGCTAACTGGCCAAGACGCTTCTGACCAGCCCAAACGCTTGTATGGATAACCTAGAGGACAAAAAAGCAGTTACTTAAGATCCCACATTGTTAGATATAAACAGAAGAAGTAGTGGTGTTGTGTAACAATGCATATGACTCTTCTTAATGTTAAGTGCAGCAGAGGAAGAAATACCTTCAGGAACAGCTGCCCAGTTCTTGGATTGAAAATGAAAATTGCACCATTGATTGGCTTTGTCGTTAAATTTCCTTCAAATGTCTTGTGAATCGTGACACGATAGACATTGGTATCATCAACAAACCATATAATTTGATTGCTGAATATTTCACCATAGTTTTGAGATGACAAATATGGCTCTGTAGGCTCAGACGAGTATAACTGCAAACCCTTCCTTATCCTCTCTCTCAACACATATAGAGCTGGATTTGACTGCAATATGTAAAGTTTAAATGATAAGTCACATATTTTAACAAAAAGGGTCCTGCAAAAGACACCCCAAAAAAAAAATTTAGTACCTTCATGATCTTGTTCATTGCTTGAGCAAGAAGTGGTTTTGAACCAGGGAACCAATTACCAAAGGCAGAATGAAGGTTGTATGCCAGATCAAGCCCAATCATCACACCTGCACGGATTTGTAAAATTTAAAACATACTGCAGAACAGCAAAGACTTAACAAAACAAAGCAAAATGGAAAAAGTAATAAATACCTGTTGGAGATGGATAAATAGACATGTTGTCAGTTGTATAGTCCATGAATTTGGCCCTAGTATAACGCTCAATATCATGGGAGTCATAATCTCCCCATCGAAGTTGCACATCTATCCAATACTTGTTACTAGCTTTCTGGTCGAACATATCCTTTGACTCTGCAACCAGGCTAGGCTTAGACATTGGCCATTTGTGGGCAGCAAACAGAAGAACATCAGCACAAGAGCTGTTCATCTTATAACTCTTCCTTGGATGAATTGTCTCCTTCTGCACAGTTTCTATCTCCAAAGCGTCCAACTCTTGATCCAATACTTGGCAAAGATCCATAACAACACTCTCATGGATCTTCTGCCACAAATGGGCACGGAAAATCTGAATCAAAGATATCTTAAGTGTAGGAATCTTTCCATGCATAAATATTCCTGTCAGATCCAACTGCACTTGGAAACCCACATAGACATTCGCCCGATTAATTGTTGGTGACCACCAAAGTGTGAATCTTCTATTTGGAATCTGGTTTAGACCAGACCTCTGCGCATTAGTCAACTTCTTATATTTCATCGACTCCTCAAAACCAGATGCCTTCTCCCAGAAAAGACCCTCCCATGTCGGGAAACTGGGTTCATGTAAAGCATGAAAAATTTAGCAAATATGATGTGATAGGCTGAGGAAAAAAGCTGTGAGCAAATGAAAATTATATGTTGTAATGTAACAAAGATCATAATTAGTTGAGGAAAAATGAAAAGCAGACTTACTATGTCCCCTTGAATAACGTGTGCTCAAGAATACCCTCAACACCTCCAAGAGCTTGGATGACATCAGTGCGGTAATTGTTCAAATTCCACAACTTTCCATCATGCCTCTGGTGTGTCCACCAGAAAGGATTTTGTTTAAGGACTTGGTACTGCTTGAAGTCGGTCCGAACCCGCCAACCTTTATCATATGCCAATGTGTGCCTGTCCTTCTGAAACAGTGTATTTATACGAGGAATTCCCCTATCCCAAGAATCCTGTCATATTTTTTATATACGAGTGATTAATCTGACATCAATAATCAGATATTCTAGAAGCAAATAAAATTCAAAATAATCTTGCACTTAAGACCCCAAAAGAGGGACAAGGCAACACATTGATATCCTCCCAAAACCCTCTGTCAAACAAAGACAAAAGACAACTTGCAAGACTACCACAAGAAAGCAAGCTAGCACGCTGATATTCCTCTCAAAATTCGAGATTAAGTAAAGAGGTAACAAATACACAAGTATGATACTTACTTCCAGATCTTCCAATGTAAGACGCCTATTTTGGGCTTGTGCTTCCTGCCTCTTCAAAGCATATTCTGCCCACACCCGCTGTGAATCAATAAACTCACTTTCCCATGGCTGTATGTAACGGTAAAGATTTGGTATAAGCTGATCTTCCTCGTGGCTCATTCCACTCCTAAAGTGCGTTACGCCAACATCTGTTTGCTTGCTGTACCGAAGGTCACTTTGTGGGATCAAAATATGACCCATTGACAACATTCCCAGCCCACCAATTTCCTTTGGAGTATAAAAGATAACAGGAGGAAATCTGCCAGGGAGAAAGTAGAACAATGAGGTTACAGAAACATTAAACACACAGCTCTGCTATGTCGACTATAAATTCAATAAGATGCTTGTGCTCACCGACTAGGCATCTTTGAGTTCAGCCCAATCTTAATCCTTGTTTGGATTTTATTCTCACACTTGACCAGTAGATCCAAGAGCTCTTGCGTGTGCACAGTGGCTTCACGGAAGTAAGTCATGAGACCTGTTTATAAAAAAATTATGATCAGTTTCATGCTAAAACCACACATCATAAAAAGCTTTTAATGGTGCCAAAGCGGGCTCATAGGATTATTATACCAATAAGAGCTGTATTCCATTTGTTGACGATCTTTGTAAAGGTGGTTGATCCTGATGACATAAGGATCTGCCTCACACGGTTTTCAAACACCTTCATATGTTCATCGTCAACCCGCAGAAACGCAACTGCAGTCCTCTCCTTGGTCTGTTCATTTTGCAGATTCCAGACACCATCTCTTGTGTTGCTGAAAGCTTCTTGGGTCATCCTGATTTTTGGAAGTATGCGGACTTCAAATCCACACCTGCAGGCAAGATGCGAAAGAGTCACTGATGTCAGTAGTAGTACCGAATTACGGTCTAAACGAAGGCCTTGCTCTATCAACAAATGCACTAGAATGCTCGAATAAAAGACTTACATGCTAAATAGCAGGTTAGGATTATCCTTGCTATAGACAGAGACAAAGCCATTCTCCCACTCCAAAGTTGTGATGCTCCGAGGAAGACGGTTCTTCATGTCCCAGAAGACACTTCTACCAAGATTGACTGAAAGATGAATAATTAATGAGACATAACATCTAATGCATAAATGATAGTCTATCGAATGTTGACAAAAAAAAAAAGATAGTCTATCGAATTATACAAAAGGAAAGAACATACCATCATGTTTCATCAACCTCATCCTTGCATCTCTTGGCCAGCACTTCTTATTGTTGTATCCCACCATGTTCTCATTGTTGGGATCGGGATGCTCCGTAAGATAGCGCTGAATCAGATCTCGAGCCTCTTCATGGGTAAATTTAAGCATTATGTGAACTTTGTCTATATACCGAGAATAGAGTCTTATGGGATGGCGAGTCTCCACTTTTGTATCCCAAAACGTCATAAACTCATTAGGCATCTGCGGTGGCCCAGCAATTTCACTCGCTCGGGTCAAACCAAGAAGCAAAAGATCAAGCAATAGTCCATAGAACTGAACAACAAACGATGCAAACTGAAGTCCCCTAATGAGACCATACAAGTTAGTATGACTCATATCCTTGTAAGACAGGACCACGTTATTCTTGGCAGACACATAATCTGCAATATTGTGGTCAAGAACCAAACGAAGAAGCCTGAAAGAAACAACACAAAATACTTATTACTCCAGAAAGTTGTGGCTCAATGTCTATAATTAATGAAGTATTAATGAGATAGGTACCTGTTCAACATTGTCAAATCGATCTTCTCAAAGAATTTTTCGAACTTAGTTTGGAGCATCACCACACACTGCCCATCACCTGTGTCCCATATGCCTTGCAAATTGTTGATACCTTGACACCACTTATAAACCAAAAGTGGGGGCGGCTCTGAGTCTGCTGGCTTAATCCAGTTTGGAAACAAGTGGCGCTTGTCACCTTCGTACCACAAGTATTGATCAAGATAGGCATCGGTAATTTTCTCTAGAGGCTCTATTTCATAAACTGGAATCAAGTAGCTATATAGATCCATAAACTCTATGCCAACCTGCAGAAGAAACGTATTCACCATCACTTTACTGCGGTTACCTTGAAGACCTATGTTCAATCCATTGCTCCAGTATAGAGTAAAATATCAACTTACCTCTTTGAAGCCACGTTGGGTGAGAAGATGACGTTTTATTCGTGATAGAGCTTCATGAGGATTGTCATAAGCTTGTTCAATTAGACCAAGCTCTTCTCGCTGCTGCTGGTTCAACCTCACAGCTACACTATACGATTCCTTCAGTCTCTCAAGGGCAAGGATGAGCAACTTTGTGTCATGTTTGTATGACAATGGAGGGAATGGAATTGGAGAAAACTTCCTTGATTCCAGCCAATGAACAGTAGTTGTATAAATTGCAAGTGCTTCTTCCGGAGTGACATATGGACCATCTTTCAGGTAATTGTGTTGTCGTTCCTGCAACAGTTTTACACAGATAAAACATCAGAGAACTTGGAAATCAAAGATAAAAGAATCTTATATATTCAAATCAATATATAAGGCCATTTAATAAAATATTGTTCAAGCAAAAATGCTAAAGTCATTAAGACAATGAACAGACCTGTTCTGCCTTTAGCCAAAGACGAGTCAACCTTCCGAGATTCTTTCTACAAACTGTCTTATCAACAGTAGCCCCTCTTCGGATACGCTCACGATTGTAGTGAGCAACATTTGTCCACCAATCAGCCTTAGACTTAACATAACGGAGGATCATATTCTCAATTGGCACAGGTAACCCAGGGACCTTCCATGGGATATTAGCTTTCCAGCACCGCCATGCCTCACTAAGGTGCTGCAATATAGTCCGCGCTTTATTTTGCTTGATACCCTCTGCACATTAGCAGAAAATGTTAACAAAAGGATAAAGCAAAGCAATTCTATCGTTGAGAAACACAAGGAAAAACAAGTTTGTAAGAATGGAAACCTGGCATGGCATCAAGGACGTCATGCATGACAGCAGCTCGAAGCTCCAAATCAAAATGGCTTTCAACTCTCTGTTTTGTGACTGTTTTGGCCACTCCTTTTGAATGTCGCCCCTCAAATTGACGTGCAAGAAGATTCCCTAACCATCGTTCAAGAAGAGGAACTATTCCTCGAAGGAAAAACAACCATACCCTCCACATTGGAGCCCAAAATCCACACCCTGGACCCTTACCCACAGGACCAGTATTGAAACGGTAATATATCAAGTGCTTTAAATCCTTGCACATCCTAATCTGCCTCATCAGTCTGTATTTATAACGATACATACCCGTCAACTGGCCAACATGAGAGAATATGTATTGCAGACCGTCAGCCAATTGGAAGGCATCAACATTACCAAGACGGAATTGGACATTGGCATCAACTACAAGTTTTGTAAGCCGGAGGATCTCACGGCAGAGATGGAAAGCGTTCCCAAATCGTGACTTCTTTCGCTCTTTGGTGGTCAAAGTTTTCACAGGCTTGAGGTTGAAGTTGTAGTCAAGATGCAAGTAGTTCAAATTCTTCCTGTGAATCAACAGATTAAGCATATTATATCCCTGCCGACAGACTTGCAGACCCACTTCAACCCAATCCAATTCGGTACTTTGGAAAAACTTTGTAGCTGCAAGAGATCGAAACAAGTGCTTCTTCTTCTGAGCTTTAGGTGGTCTATGGTGCAACTCATTCAGCACATAGCATTTCAATAGCTTTTGGTAACTAACCCGAACTTTAACCGGATATGCTGGAGGACTGCAGTTAATGAGTATCCAAAAGTATTAGGACACTCACTAGTAAATTTTGAAAGGCAAAGAGACCCAAAGTAGAATAAGAAAAAAAGCTTACCAGTGCTCCTTGAACCACTCTGACACCAAGGGAATATCTTCTGCTCGGCGCGTCCTCCCAGACCTCATATTGAAAGGTCGTGGGGCAAACAACAATGATATGCCAGCAGCTGTAGTGTCAGTGTAGAGTTGAGTATCTTTTAGCAAAGGTTCCACTCCTTCTGGCAAGGCGAAGTCATCCTCATCATCATCATCATAAACCTTCCTTTCACGCCTTTCCTTGTTCGTGTTGCTTATTGGATGAATTAACGGATCATAATAAAATGCAGGAAGATCAGGATCCTCGGTCTTTATATACATAACCATAGGACTGTGATACACACAGAGTTTTACTTTCCTGGGCCGATTATTGTAGAGATGGGGAAAAGCTATTCTGTACTCAGTTCGCAGAGGGGAACGAATGATAAGCTTGTTGATGTCATTAAACTCATTCCAGTCCTCATCCCCTTTCTCCATATCACGGTACAAAGGTTCAAACTTAGGTCCACCTAAAAAAGAGTACCAGAATGCATTAGAAAAGAAGAGAAGAAAGGGCACTGCAGCCGAAAAAAATCAAAACTGGAGCAAAAAGGAAAATAGCGTACCAGGTATGCACATGTTCAGAGCCTTTGCTGTGAAGAAAGATGGCATGTCAAACAAGTAGAAGTAGTTGCGATCGATCAAATCAGACAGCAACTGGCCTGCAAGCCTGTGAAGGGTTGCCATAATTGGAAGTGAGAGGTTCCACCTCCGGTAACTGGGACCATTAATCAGTTTTGTTTTAACGAGTGGCTTGTGGTCGTAAAACCAAGTGTATACAGCAGAATCTTCTTCCTCATCTAGCTCCAACTGAATTGGCTCTAGAGGATCCACGTCCAACAAGTTGTCTGCATAGTCTAGTGGAGGCTCTTCATCATCAAATGGTGGAAACCGCATTCTCTTGAAATGACGACGATCCCTCTTCTCCCTTCGCATCATAATCCACATAGTACCCCACTGCAAAACCAGAATGGAATAACCATCATACAAAAACATCTATAGAAGAAAATCCATAAAAGCACAGAGACAAGAAAAGAAAGAGAGAGAGAGAGAGACTAATAACCCACCTGAGCCATGTAAATAGGTTCCACGACCCATGGTATCTCGTTCACAAATGTAATAGCTCCGGTGATGTGGTACAGAACCTTCACGTCTCGGACCTAGAAGAAAATGGGGATTTAAATGAGCAGACGACGAGAACAACTGAAGCTAAGCAGAAACCACTTGAGCTTAAAAAATGTACCTGCTCCCAGGGCATAGGCATATTCTCCAAGAGCTTGAAAACTGCGTGAGGAACGAATTTAAGGGCTCCAAGGTATACACGTTTGTCGTGACGGAATTTCTTGGATGACATATCACCATGATCCCTGAAGGAAGAAAGAAATCGCAGCTTCAGTACCAATCCAAGTAAATCCTAACCAAATCATAGAAATCGGGCCTGAAATAATTTCCAGTGAACTGAAATTCGAAATCGTAGAGCAAGAAATCATTTAAAGTGGAGAAAACTCGCCTGATGATCTTCCTGACGTGCTCAGGTGGCATGTCCTCCTTCTGAGTTTCCACGAATCCAAACTTCCTCTTGTCGCCGTATCGTTTGGAATTTAGCTGCATCCATTTTCGGGCCTTCTCCTCAAGCTTGGCCTCGGCCTCCTCAGGAGTAGGCTCCACCGGAGGAGTGGGATTAGAAGGCGGCGGAAGGGCCGTGTAAGAAGGATGCGTAGCAGGCGGTGGCGGCATCATCGAGCCGCCTGTACCAGGAGGAGCTAAGGGCATACCATCGTTGTTCCACATAGCTTAGGGTTCCAAATCGAAACGCCGAGCGTAGTCTTCGATGATTAAACCCTAAATTCACAGCGCCAGTGTCGATCTCTATCTACGTTGCGAAGAACTAGTGAGCTTAAATCGAGTAAAGAAAAACCCTAAAACATTTTCGGGTTAGTCGCTTCTTCTTTTTTTATTTTTTCTTTCTTCGGGGTCGGGGCCTTTATATTANCTTTTTTTATTTTTTCTTTCTTCGGGGTCGGGGCCTTTATATTAAGCAGAGAGGAGGTGTAATGTTTTTTGATTATTCATTAATCAACAAAAAAAAAGAAAAAAAACTCAGGCGGTGTGGACAGGCGGTTATCCAAAGACTAGAGTCCCCTGATAAAAGTTAATGGGCTTTTGATGATGAGAGTTGGGCCGTGGCCCATATACAAACTTGAATTTGATTTTCTTGTCGTCTAATATATAGAAGCGGTCATTCCGTTTTCCCCGTAGTAAAACAAACTCTCCCGATTCTTGCGGCGACACTCTCTCTCTCGCTCAGCTCACTCAAAACACCGGAAGAGCAGAATCTTCTCCAAGTAGTCGCGGTGAAATGCGAGAGGAACATACTCCGGGTAGGGACGGTCGTCGAAGTGGAGGATTGAGGTCGTTGATAGAGCCACGCTTCTTGTCGTCGTTTGCTTTAAACGACGGTGGTTCGGTTTCTGGAAGGAGATCTTCCTATCTCAAACTTCCTCCTCAGGCTCGTATCAAGCTTTCCGTTGTTAAGCTCAATGGCTCCCTTTTCGGTACGATTTCGCTTATCCAATTTCGGAATTCACAATTTGCAATCAAGTTTCTCTATGTGATTTTCCTGCTTTGCTTACATATCGTCATATTCTCTCCGAATTCTTTAGATAAGCCTCACTTGGTGATACCCAATCGAGCTTTAATGGCTTCTCTATTGTGCGTCCGGAATTTATTGTTGCTGTTTGAAATCATTGTTTTTTAAGCCTTAGTAGACATAATTTTGGCTTCATCGAGGACAATCTTTCCATATCATGTTTCCACAATATCAACTAGTGTTTCTGTTACTGTGTATCAAATTCTGGATGTGGAATCTCAACAAGTAAAATGGTTTCCAACGATTCAACAGATGTGGAAGTCGCAAAGGATTGCTCAGTGGCAGAGCTAAAACGAGCTGTCGAAGAAGTATTCACCATTTCTCCTCAGGAAGCTCACGGCAGGGTTTCATGGTACATCATCACTGCATACGCAAGTTGGAGAGTCCCACATCTTAAGCTATCTGATTCAGTCGTTCACTTTTATCTTTCCCTACAGGTCCCACGTCTGGGGTCATTTTTGCTTGTGTTATCGAGACCAGAGATTAGTCAATGACAAAACAAGCATCCGTTTTCTCGGTCTCAATGATGGGGATCAAGTTCGTAAAACTCCATCTCACTTCTACATAAAAATCCTATGCACGCATTCTCTTTGCTTTTAAATTTTTAACATCCCTTTCACTCCATATCAGTTACACTTTGTAAGGCATTTGTCGATAGACCACTCTCCCATGAACAAAAGATCCAAGAGCCCGGGTTGCAAGCGCTACCTCGAGTAAGTACTTTGTAATAATCCGTCTATATTGTCTCTGCATTTCGATGCTCTGCTAAAGAAGCCTTGTATGGTAGGTTGGAAGTGGAATCCAACCCCTACGAAATCCAAATACAAAACCAAAACCAGAGTGGTGTCGATAATGTAGCTGAGAAGTGTTATCCAGGAGCACAAGACGAGTTACCGGCAGCAGAATTTAGACTAGTTAACTTAATTAAAGGATGGTTGCCGTATGCTGGACGTTGGGGGGTGTCCAGAAAAGGACCCGAGAGTCGCAGTGGTCCTTCCAGATTTTCTTTGAAGCATTTTGGTGGCAGACCCAAGATATAGAACCGTAAGTCACAACCTCTTCTTATGTCCCCTTTTTAATTTCCTCCTTTCTTTCAATGATTATTGTTTTATGAATATGTTGTCCAGGATTGATTCAAAAGATCCATAGTTTAACAAATTTCATATATAACTTTCTAGTCTTCATGCACATTACGAAAGCCGAAAGAAGGTGCATTTTTTATTTGCATAATTTCAGCCTAGAACAAAGTAGTAAGATCATCTGATTTGTGATAATACAATAATAGATTGAGTATTGTTGATTATGATAATTCAGAAGTAGAATGGCAAGGTAAACCTTATACAGGCTGAAAATGGTCAAACCCAGACCAACCTACTGAGCCCAATAATTGGCCTCACCGTTTTGCTGGTCTCAGAAAGACTCGCCCAGCTATTAGCGTATGCACATCTTCTTTTGCCAGCGTTTTATTAAAAAAAAANTCAAACCCAGACCAACCTACTGAGCCCAATAATTGGCCTCACAGTTTTGCTGGTACTCGCCCCGCTATTAGCGTATGCACATCTTCTTTTGCCAGCGTTTTATTAAAAAAAAACCTGTCTATTGTTGTCATATTTGCATGATTCTATTTGTATGAAGGTAGCTTGTCGACGATCTGGATTCATAGGGTGCCATGGTTTACATATGATTTCATGTTTTTATTTGAATCTTCTTAGAAGCACGCTTGAAACCTTCCTAGTATCTTTATTTTTCAAGTTTGTTCCACCGATGGACCAGGATCTCATTGAATTACTATTATATGTGAGCTGGTCAACACTTGCACAAGTTGTTAGGAGCTTGAGAATTTTGTTCCTTCTACATCTTGAGAAAATGAATAATCCGCTCATAGAGCATTGTCTTTTTAATTTCATAAGCACTCAGAGAAATTTGACTCTTCATTATCGGATTAATTCTTGGCCGAGTGTAAAGGTTTGTTCTTGTCTTAAAATATACTTTTTGTTTTTTGTCTTTTGTTCTTAGTTTCTTTGTATTTGCTCTCTTGGCTGGTAAAGTGAAGAAATGCAGAAACCGTGGAAGCAAGTGCAGAAGTAGAAAGTGTGAGTCAATCCATAGCCTGGCTCAAAGACTTTAATTGTCGATCTTTTCCGCATTCTGTGATCCACGAAGAGTTTACCACCAGTCAATAAAGTAATATCCAAGGCACAGCCACTGAGGTCGTTATAAGTGAGGATTCTACTTTGTAAAGAAATGGATATGACTGATGGATCTCTGCATGTGGGTGTAATCTAATATTGGATGTGTGATAGTCTCATTGTCCTGCATGCACTGGACTGTAACATGAAAAGGTGAGAGCATTGTTCTAACTTACAGTATCTGGCAACAGTAAAACCGCAAAGAAGTGGGATCTTGGATTCCCATATTGATTAGAGTTGATGTCACTGTTAGAGGAGAGCACAGAGTCACATGGTGAAGTCCCTCTCTTTCAACTCGGAGATCTTGGGTAGTGATTGTCTTCCCGAGATTTGGTGTCCTTCTCTGTCTCNAGTCCCTCTCTTTCAACTCGGAGATCTTGGGTAGTGATTGTCCTCCCGAGATTTGGTGTCCTTCTCTGTCTCTTTTGAAATTAACTGCACGAAAGATATTTGTGAGGTACGCATTCCTTGGTGTTTCGTTTTCAAACTTCATCATCTCTTACAGCTACTTTATGCTTTTTTTTTTTTACACTCTTCTTGTTTTCGTTTAAATCTTGAAATAAACTGACCAATTAGATCTTTCAGTAAATCCTACCAAGATTTAACAATCTCCACGAGTAGATGCAACTCGGCCACTCAAGGCTTTTAGCTTTTGTATTTGCTTTTTGATATCTCCGTGATTTGAAAGACAATAATAATTGAGTTGAGTGTGGTTGTCGTTTTATTAAGTGAAGATAGAGTCTAATGATAGACATATTATTATGTAGATGAAATNAAATCATGAAAGCATATTTGGTTCAGAACCAACTAGTGGAGTGGAAAGGATAATACAGTAGTCCTATCTGAATGATTTTGATTTTGCCTATTCATCTGTTTTCAGCTATATAGATTTCTTTGAATCCGGAAATATCCAAAAGCTAGTCCAATGATGGACCACTCCTCTCTATTCAAGGCTTTGTAAAACATTTTTTGTTTTGCTATTATACTCTTCGAAATAGAAATAAAAATAGTCATAGGTGTCTTTTGTGTCAAATGGAATTTATTGGGAAATGAAGGGGAGAAACAAAGCAATGGTTGTAAACTGGAATTGGTGATGTAATCTCTTATCTCT
>OVAQ01001419.1:0-18063 GCA_900406345.1 Erysimum cheiri
TATTAAGTACTGCTATTAATACTCTCATTTCCTGTAGTGATATGACAGAGCAATGATGTCGTCAGTCGTGATGATGCTCGGAAGCGAAGCAGCGATTCCTCAGTCTTTTAATTCGGGGAAAGAGATACCAAACATTCTACGTTTAAAGAGTGTCTGCGCCCAAATTTGTGAGTTGGTTGCTATTATTAATGTCGTAATATAAGTATCATCAGTCTCTTTTATAATTAGGTAAGTTGACTATATATTTTGTGTCTCTTAGTCATGAAAATATTTAACACAATATATATATATATATATATATATATATATATATATTTAACAGGAAAGACTTTGATTATACATTTCGATATAGTCGATTTCATCTATGTCTCAATAAGCATTGTTGAAATAAACAAAATATTGAAGAAAAAAAAAGTTACCAAATATGCAGCAGTCCATTTGATCGAGAGTCGAGACATTGCCTTCCAAAGAGATTGGACTTTTTGAATCCAAGTTCAAACTTTGCTTGAAAGGGGGTTTAGGCGCGAAGCTTATATTTCGACTGAGAGATGCATCACCTT
The DNA here is from genome assembly GCA_900406345.1 of Erysimum cheiri. Taxonomy (NCBI): domain Eukaryota; kingdom Viridiplantae; phylum Streptophyta; class Magnoliopsida; order Brassicales; family Brassicaceae; genus Erysimum; species Erysimum cheiri. Next base: position 561 of record OVAQ01001419.1, read on the forward strand.
CGCCTATAATTTTTTGAAGTACTATTTAATCTGAAAAAAAAAATATGTCCAAGATTTTAGTTTATATACAATTTGTTTGAATTCGTGCAGCATATACCATTTTTCTCGTAATATTTCAAACATATCCATAGAACTATTAAAAGATAATCGGTTTGTTTAAATCGTCATGAATGACTGATATAAATCATATAGTTAATTTATAGATATTTAATTTTTGTGTTTTATCCATCTAATTGTTTTGACGATAAATCATCTATTCTTATGAGTTAGTATAAATTATGATGTACACATTACCTTTTGAAGCCAGCAAAAACATTATCAAGAAAAAGTTGAAGTCAACTACAAATAAACTCTTAGATGTTTTCTTAGATCTTTCCTTTCTAATCGTCAAATTATTGTATACGAAAAGTTTATGTTTCTAAAAAATAAGAAAAAAAAAAAAAATGAAAGATAGTTAGTTGGTAGGAATCTCCCGGCTTATGGTTGTAATTCTCAATATTCCACCATGGTAATATAAGATTTCATCAGATGACCAAAAAAAAAAGTTAGTTGGTAGGAATCTATGAAATTGATACTAGGAAAATAGAATTATTTTATGAAAGTATTAGTTCGTATTTATGGCTAACTGAAGCAATGAACAATAATTCAAGTGAAAATAAATAGTAGACGGAATGACAGAAATATACAATCAAGACGCTAGCGTCACATTTATTTTGTTGAGCACAAATTAAGAAATTAAGTGTGGATTAATGGATTTGACTACAACAATAAATGACAAAGCAAATAAGTATTTGAATTCCGTATATTTTTTTTTTTTTGGTAGAAATTTGAATTCCGTATTTAAAAGAAGAGAAAAATAGATTAGAGAACACGATAGAACTTTGACTTGTCAAATGTTACATCATCATATACATCTAATATATATATTAATGAAAAGTTCTATTATTATTTTCTAGAGTCCCTCCACACACGTTTCTGATAGATTCTTTTTGATAAAAAGAAATAAAAATAAATACTAGACATCTCTTTTCCGTAAAGGTCAAAATATATATATACAAATACTTCTCCTTTTTATTAGCATTTAATTTCTCTTAATTGCATTCCATCTATGGGGAAAAAAAAAAAGGTTACAAATAAAGCATTCAACGTTGCTAGTTTTTAAACTGTACATTAATCCTCACATTTGGTATGTAAAATAAGAAAGTCAGAAAGGCAGAGTAAGATTAGGTGATACTTGCAAAGTTACCTTTCTTTTCCAAATATAAGTAACGTCTCAAAGTTTCTTAAACTATTAGTATTTTGATTCAAATCTATAAATTTCTATGAAACTTCATTTGTAAACAGAAACAAATGACTTTTAATGTCTTATACGGACAAATTAAATCCAAAAAAAGATAGTACAATTAGAGGAAATACTCATTATAGAAAGAGATTTTAATATGGAAAATTTGAGCATACAAACTAACCTTTTTTTTTTTTTTTTCTGTTGGCAACAAATACGCATTTAAGAATTATTCAAAGAATAGAAATAATAAAGTCTCCGTAAAAGTGAATGCAACTACAAAGCCTCTCTTGATGGCAAAATTGTAGCACTTACTCTGTGTTGTAATGTAATACATAAAAAAAAAAAAAAAAAAAAAAAAAAAAAATAAAATTTATTTTCTCTTTCCTCTCTNTATTAATTGCTCGTTCCTCTCTTTTATTAATCCGGGTTTTGTCTGCCTTCTCCTTTCTCTTCAATCTGGGTTTGGTGGGGAGGTTTTAAGTAAAGCGTGCGATATATATCCAAACAGACATCCTCTGTAACTCGTGTGTTCTTGCCTCTTCTTCTTCTTCTTCTTCTTCTTCTTCTTTCTTTCTTCTTATTAATCTCTTGGTGTTTCATTTGTTCTGTATAAAAGTAAAAAAAAGATTCATCCTTTTGTTGGTCCTCTTAAGCTTCTGATTCGGCAAAAAGACGAGCTCGCTCGTGTTTGAACAAGAGAGATTCAGAATTTGAAGATTCCGCGCAAAAGAAGAGAAAAGAAAAGAGTTAAACTTTTTTGAATTTGATGTGAGGGGGAAAGAAGAAAGATTACCATTTTTGACCAAAAGTCGAAGACTGGTTTTGGTCTGAATCTCTTTGTGTTGTTCATATGTCGTGATTGGGGTGAAATACTTGATTGATTTGTCTCAATCATCATGCATAGAGTACGCAATAAACCGATTAAATCCACCTCCACGGCTTCCGTTAAGCATTTAATCAAACAGAGAGGCGGAGGAAGCGACGGAGACACGGCGGCTTCCAAGTCGGCGAATGATAATAATAATAGTCTCTTGACGGATATGCAGGAACCTAGCATCGATACAGATAAACTCAGCTACGAGATTTTCTCCATTCTTGAGAGCAAATTTCTTTTCGGGTACGACGACAAAGACGACGAGCCCAAAATCAGTTTCGACCCGAAATCCGAACCCGAGACCGAACCCGAGCCCGAACCCGCGAATTCGGCGGTTGCTGGGTCGATTAAGAACCAGAGAGGTAAAATCTGTATTCTGAGCATCGATGGTGGTGGAATGAGAGGGATTTTACCCGGAAAGGCTTTGGCTTATCTAGAACATGCTCTGAAATCGAAATCGGGTGACCCGAATGCCCGAATCGCCGATTACTTCGACGTAGCTGCCGGTTCCGGTATAGGTGGGATTTACACAGCGATGCTGTTCGGGTCAAGAGATGGTAACCGTCCGATCTTCAGAGCAGAGGACACGTGGCAGTTCCTGACGAAAAACGCCAAGGCTCTTTACGGGTCTTCCGGAGGAGGAGGAGGAATCTTGAAACGGGTCATGAGAACCGGGTCGGGTTGTTATTCCGGGACTGCCAAGTTGAAGAAAGTGATGAAAGAGTCTTTCTCGGAGCTAACCTTAAAGGACACGCTTAAACCGGTGCTTATACCTTGCTACGACCTCAAAAGCTCTGCGCCGTTTCTGTTCTCACGCGCCGACGCGCTTGAGACGGACGGCTATGATTTTAGGCTCTGGGAGGTTTGTAGAGCGACTTGGGCTGAGCCAGGGGTGTTTGAGCCGATGGAGATGAAGTCGGTTGATGGACGGACCAAGTGTGTGGCCGTTGGTGGAGTATTAGCGATGAGCAATCCCACGGCGGCTGCAATCACGCACGTGCTACACAACAAGCAGGAGTTCCCGTTCGTGAGAGGAGTTGAGGATTTGCTTGTGTTGTCTCTTGGTATGGGTCAGTTGCTTGATGTTAACTATGAGTATGACCGGATTATCAAGTGGACTGCTAAGCATTGGTCCCGCCCCGCGGCTCTTATTTCTAATGACGGTGCAGCTGACACCGTCGATCAAGCTGTGGCCATGGCTTTTGGTCACTGCCGCAGTAGTAACTATGTCCGGATTCAGGTATGGATAAAATGCTCAGTGCTTGGTTTTTGATACTCAGACTTGTATCATTATTAACTCGGATTTTGATTGGTAATAGTGTGGAAAAATAGTTGATTTTCTTAAAGAACTAGCACATTAGCATATCGGATGGTATGGTACTATGGTGTTTGTCTCAAATGAAATCTTAAAGTTTGGATATGTACACTTGTAGATTTTTCACAAATAATTTATGTTCATGTAGTAATGATATGATGGGATTTGTTGCAGGCGAATGGGTCGAGCTTAGGACCTTGCAGTCCAAACATAGACACAGACCCTAGTGGGAGCAATGTGAATATGCTGGTGGGAGTGGCGGAGGAGATGCTGAAGCAAAAGAATGTAGAATCGGTTTTGTTTGGAGGTAAAAGAATCGATGAACAGAGAAATTTCGAGAAGCTTGACTGGTTAGCCGGGGAACTTGTTCTCGAGCATCAAAGGAGAAATTGCAGAATCGCTCCAACCGTAGCGTTCAAGCAATCCGTCCATAGAGCAGAACAGAAGACAAGGGACAAGGATATCGGTGTGACCGCAAGAGAACGATGAAATAAGAAAAGGTTCTCTTTTGGCTTTATTTAGGTAATTATAGGATAAGGTTTTATTTCTTTCTTCTCAGGTTATGATTTGTTGTATAGATTTGTGTTTGAGTTTGAGTTTGAGTTCCGATACATGATGAGAAAATGGGAAACACCTATCAATTATCATCTTCAGAAAGGGCTCAAGCTCCTTCATTCATGCTGCCATAAAAAAGAACATGATTCCTGTAATATCGTTTTGTCTTTGTTTTCCTGTAATCATCATGATTTTTTCTTTGACATTTCCACTAGCTCGAGATAAGCTAATTAGTCTTATGCAACCCAAATGAATCTAATATGTGTTTTCTTATTACATTTGCTTATGTGGAAAGAAGTGAGTTTTGGGACAAAAAAAAGAGTTTGTCCAAAAAACAAAAAAAGAGTGATACTTCATGTTATTAATCTTGCGTGATCAGAGAATAAATGAATATACTAAAACGCAAGAGTTATGATTGATAATATCTAGGGAATGAATCACGGAAACATTCCACTAGTCCGTCAATTCACGAGTTACTACTACTAATCAAATCTCTTGATCGAATAGAATCAAGTCATCCAATAAAACACTCTTGGGGTTCGTGATACGACACCATTAATGACAATATCCATAAAATCCCACTTTATTTATATCATCAATAGTAGCTTCCCATGTACAGTAAGATTTTGTCAGATTCTATTTTAATGTTGAAAAACTACGTGTAAACGCCATGAAAATCTCCTTGATTAACTGATTTAAATTTTCGTGTGGGTTCCAAAAAATGTGAAACTTTAGGAGACTAATGAATAGAACGTATCATGTGATCACATCATTGGGATGCTTTCAAAAACTCATTTTCTTGATTTATTTAATTTGGTTAGGAATTGATTAAATCCAAAAAGAAAACAAATGTTGTCGTTTGCTTCTTGCGCGTGTGCGTGCGTCGAGGGAGGGACGGTGCGGGGAACGTCACATATATCTGTGAGTAGCCCCACGTCTTTGATTGTCTGTTCGGTCTCATCCACCGACACTCGAAACAATATTTTCATTTGTTTACAAAACTATATAGATTTTAATTTTAATTTTGAGATCTTTTTCATCCCTATCAATTATGCGTCGGTCCAAATATGTCTAGTCGCAAATTTCATCTTAAGTTTTGTTGCTTCTTTACGTGGCGTCATTTTTCATAGGGGCAATAATTCGATGGTTAGCTTGAACTATAGTTTCAGTTTAGATTAGAACAAAGATTGGGTTTCGAGTTGACTACGGTTTGAGTTCGGGTTACTTTAGTTTGAAAGAAACATATCTAAGTCAAACCAAAATGTTTTTGGTTTTTAGCGTAGATGCGCTTTTTGTTTGGTGTGATTATAATAATCTTATGCGAAAGTATATCTAATGTTTGGATTCTTTTAGTTTGTATTTTTTTTATTACAGTATTTTACTTTCATCTAAAAAAATTAAAGCTTACAAATCTTAGAAAATATTATATGGTTGTTTTGGTTGGTGAGGTTGGTTGGTTTAATGCATGTTTAGGTCAATTGCACTTAGGTCCATAATTTTATTGCATTGGAGAATCACCAAATACTCAGATTCCTAGTTTTTTTTTTAATAAAAAAATTGTCTTTGTAGGTGGACAACCATTACACCTAGTTGAACTACCGACACATAGGTAGATGAATGGTTTTATATCTGATAAATTTATAAGGTTTATATTTTTAAAACCATACATATTTAATGTAGATGAAATGGTTTTGTTTCGTTGTTAAACTTCGAAGGTCTTACTTTTTAATCCGTACATTTTTAATGTCGAAATTTGTGATCGATGTTGAACAATATATAGTATCACTTTTTGAATTATATTGTATCCGGATTCAAATTTGACCATATTTACATATCGTTTTCAAACCGAATAAATTAACTGCATATAGATTTCAAAAATAGTTTAGAATATAAATGAACTAAAAGTTAAGCATTAAATATAAAATGGGACAAATTAGTTCTATACTTCTATCTTCACAAAAATGTTTAGCTTTTGTCTACTTCTTCAAATCGCATCAAAAAAACGCCGAAAGTGAAACTTTATAACAAAGTGGGCTTTGAGTTCGCACTGTGTGTTCTTATTGAATAAACTTTTGTTGTCTTTTAAGAAGTTGAAAATCTGAGATTTCACTGAGAAAAAGGAAAAAGAAAAAGAAGAGAAGAGAGGTTAGTAGTAAAAGAAAATCTTTTAGTGGGATGCTCTTGCCTAGCACCGGGTAAGCATCACGGGGCCTACTCTCACGTCTCATTCCACAATGCGACAACAACTTCAACAAAATTTGGCAATCTGACTTGGTCAATTTCTTAACCATATTTGTAAATTCTTTCAGTAATCTATTCTTTAATCAACTAGTCAATGGACACATGTATTGGGGAAGAAAGCAGATTCTTTTTCTTTTCTTTTCTTGTAATAAAGCATAAGATTGAGGCAGACAACCTCGAAAAAATATGCATTATATATTTTTCAACAATATGAATTATATGAGGTTCTGTTTTGTAGGATTTTCTAATAAAAAAGTGTTTCGGATAATTTGAATTTTTGTATTTTTTACAGTGCAAGAATATAAAATTATTTTCTAAATTTATTTTCCCTACAATTCCCTCTTATCATTTTTATTTTTTTTAGCATCGATTATAAAGTACCGTGCTTCAATCATTTCACAAAATTTTGTAATATTTGCGCATTTAACAAACACATAACATAAAATGAAACGGAGAAGTACTACTACTTTTTTGTTGAAAAAGAATTTATGACAAGCCAGAACTACTATATTCGCAAACACAAAATCGAAAAGAAAAAAAGCTATATATCTCAGACGAAAAAAACACCATTTGAACCTCGAGGCCTAAACTTTTTTTCCCAAGAAATGGAGAACGCGCTATATAGTTTTAGGGGTATACATGATGGGACAATGATAATGATGTCGGTTTCTTAATTTGTAAAACTCTGGTTTGGTTATTATACCACTAGAAGCTTTGCTCGGTTTAAACTTTTGTTAGACCAATAGAAGACAGATCCAGAAGTCATACAAGTAGCCCACTTTATAAGAAAAACAAGGGCCTCAAAGCTCAAGATGAGAAGCCCTCGAGCATCCAATTTGTTTTTCTTTTTCTTTTAACCCCACAGATCAAATTTGTATTTTCAAACACGAAATTTGATCTGAAAAACACTAGAATTTGTCAGAAAGTAAACGTAAATGTATTGTGTATTAAACTTACACATGTCCGTAAGAATCAAGTTAAACTTCTAACGAATTCCTTGTATTTCAGTGAAGTGATGTACTAAAAACCACAACGAAGTATTTAATGTTTTGTTGTTCTGAACAAAATATAATGTCAAAAAGATTTCAACAACCCAAAACCAAGTTAAATGTCTCTATGAAAAAGATCGAAACGAAAATGATTAGGTTATGTTTGTTTACGGTTTTGCTGGTAGCAATCCCGGCCCGTCACCAATTCGTATTTGTTGTAGATGTAAATCTCGTAACTGGTTTCAGCGAACGACAGATTTTGGTAACAATATTTGCTCGTTGCACAGTTAACTGGTAGCAATAATATATTTCGGCTGATTGCTTATCCAAACTTATTTTCTTTTGCAGAATACGATTACGTTGTGTGACTAATAAGGAACATCCTCAAGAAGAAGAAATATATTAAAGGAAAATAAATCACGATTGTTACTATAAGACAACGGTCGCAGAGAGGCACCCAATATTCAAACCCCCAACTTCACTCCTAAAACATTATCAAACACTAAAATAAAACCACGAGAGTGCAGAGAAAAGACGAGACCCATCTAGGACGATACTTGGGTGGCTACTGCAGAGACCATTGAGTTGATCCCACAAATATCATGGCCACGACACAGCTTGTAGTACCCATCCTCTCCCCACTTCTTCCCCCACGAGTTCTTGATAATCCAATAGGGTTTATTACTAAGCCGCAAGATCGAAAACCCTTTTGATCCGTACCCAACAAGAAGTACCCCGTGGTTAATCTTTCTCTTGCTGCATATAAGCGGACACGACACTCCTCCTATATACGTCTGCATGAACACCGCGTTTACTCCCACTGTGTACAACAACAAAGCGTTAGAGATTTTCCTAATTAAATGTTCAGACAATTCGAACACAGAAAGTATTGGTTTTAGTTACAAACATGTATATATTAGTTAAAATCACCTGCTAAGGGACCATGTTGAACCAAATTTGCTGCGATTTGGTTCTCATCCAGTGGTATAGTCGTGAAGTTCACTACTCTTACAGCAACCTTCTCAGGATCGAACTTGCAATGGCCTCGTTTACCGGTGTAAGGATATGATTTTTCCTCTTCTAAGCCTCCTGCCTCCATCAAATACTCGTAAGCATTTGTCATGAGCCCCCCACCACATCCATCGTCACACGCTTTCTTGTCCTTTGGATCACACTATACTCACATATATATCAAAGAAATTTTCAAATTAAAAACAAAATTGGGTCAAGTGAGATTGAAATTTCAATGATTAATGGGTTAAATACAGACCGCTTTATCACAATCGACAAGTTGTTGTTCGCTAAGACTAATGAGCTTCCCGGTGGAGACAAAATGGGCTCCTTCGGCTGCTCCTGTTGTGCTAAACGCCCAGCACGATCCACATGCCCCCTTCACATCCACAGAAGAAACCATGTAGTTTAAATACCCATTGAAGAATATATATATATACATGACATAAATTTTTACATCAAACAAACCCAAACAAAATTTGAATTATAATTAGACATTTCTGTATAAAACTATCAACTTACTGCCAAGTGACTAATATCAATATTAATTCGAGAATACTCTAATCTAATTAGTAATTACAAGCAATTATGAACCAAAACAAACAGCACAAAAATATTGTTAGCCGCAACAAATCAACAGGTCATAATCCATAATCAAATTAATATGTTATCCACGCCTTTAGACGACAAATCATATATATATCACTCGTAGATAGAAATAACATACTTGATTCTTGACCTCAGTAACTCCACCTTTCTCCCTCCAGTCAAAATCTTCGGGCAATCCCTCAACATCAATCTTGGGTGCCTCAGCTCCAACCAAACCACCACGGCCGCCGTTAACATCGGTTAGTCCAGTGAACATCCGCTTGAACTCCTCTTCCGTGAGGTCAGAGAATTGCGTGACTCCGTGGACAGCGGTGGGGTCCATCATCTGGTGCTCCGCCGCCTTGAGGACGTTTTTGGCAAATATGCCGAGGCGGTGGACGTACTCCTCCCTCGTGGAGTAGCTCTTGCCATAGTCCGACATAAAAACCCGGAATTTGCTCTCCGTGTGAGTGCCGAGAAGATTCGGGCGTACTCGCCGATAATTGTCCGTGACTTGACGTATGGTGAGGTCCTCTACGGAAGCTACCATGTGGCAGAAGAAGATGATGCATGTTATTAGCTGTGCTAAGGTTTTGGCCACCATGATAGCTGTTATCGATGGGTCTTGTTCTGAGGTGGCCTGTAAGTTAGTCCGTAGAGAGTCGATGGTTCTCTCTGTATATAAGGAGAGAGATGATTACATAAGTTTGAGGTAACGAAAGTGTTGGAGATACATGCAGAGTGGAATACACGTGGGATATTTGCATGTAGAGTTACACAATGAAGCTGCATGACACGTGTTCATGTCCTTTGAAAGGTATCAATGAGACTTTTAGTTTTTGAGTCTAGAAAGAAAACTAGAGTTTGGTTAATTTGGTTAAATGATCGGTTTCTTTGAGTGATCGGACAATATCAACTCTTTCTACTCTATTATCTATTAAACTCATAGATTAAAGTGTGTGATTACAAAAAAAAAAAAAAAAACCTTATTTCTACCAAAAAAAAAAAAAACCTTATTCCTTTTGCTATGTTTCCACGGTTTTGTAATGTTACAAATCAGATACCATATACTTTTGTTGGACCTTACATATAAAAGGCCAGTTTTATCCCACATATATATTGGTCAGAGGGTCAAATTCTTGGTGCCTAATTGCAGGGTCCAACAGCAAGCCAGTGGCTGCTAAAGGCTTTCAGGCCCATATGTCTACGATTCTAGATATTTAAAAGAAAAAAGAAAAAAGAATCTTTGAAAATTTAGATTCTATCCAGGGTATGAGAAAATAATTTTAAAATTTCTATATTGTTTTATGAAACTACATTTTATATTTAACTTTGCAATTTATATAATTCAAAATCAGAAAAAATGAGTTTTCGAAAAAAACAAAAATGATGAGATAAAAGAATGAAATCCCAAAGCTAATCAATAATTATTTATTCATTTTAAAAATGGTTAAAAATACATCTCCCACCCCAGAAATTTGATCTCCTCCTCCTCCTCCTCCTTCATTCTTACATCAATCTTCTTGTGACGGTGTTTCTGGTTCTGCCTGAAGAACAGTCTTCCAACAATGCTTCTTTCTCCATCTCCGATCTCAGATTTCCCCTCCATTCATCTCTTTAGAGGTAAATAAATCTTGTAAAAACAAAAATAAAAACTCTCGTATCAATTCCTACAAATTAATCTCATTTTTCTCTCACGACGAATCTTTTTCCTCTATAGGGTTTTGATCAATCCCATTTCAAAATACAAAAAAAGAAAAAAAAAAAAGATTACATTTTGAATAAAAAAATCGAAGATGTTCAACAAAATCATAAAACTGGGTAAGAACAAATTCAACAAATCAGATCAACATCACCAAGATACCAACACCTCCGGCAACAACGTCGGTCGCGCCAGCCGTACCACCACCGCCGCTACATCGTCCGTTTCAAATGGCGAATCTCAATCGACGGCTCCTTCACCTTCACAGACGCCAATTCACCCAATGTTCACATCCACACCGATCCTCGAAGTCCTTCCACTGTTAAAAGACGTGTCTTCCTCGGATCGACCTCTCCTCTTCATGAAGAAGGCTCACATGTGTTCTTGCCAATGCGATTTCTCTGATACATTGATTATGCCACGCGAGAAAGAGATCAAAAGGCAGACACTTCTTGAATTGGTTGATTTCCTTCACTCTTCCTCTGGTAAAGTCAATGAGACGATGCAGAGTGAGCTCATTCGAATGGTTTCTGCTAACATTTTCCGCTGTCTCCCACCCGCACATTATGAGAACACTGGAGCTCCTCCTGAAGGCAATGATCCTGAAGAAGAAGAGCCTTACCTTGAGCCATGGTGGCCTCATTTGCAGCTCGTTTACGAGCTTCTCTTGCGGTATGTTGTGTCTTCAGAAATCGAGCCTAAGACTGCGAAAAAGTTCATCAATCACATCTTTGTGTCGAGGTTACTCGATTTGTTTGACTCTGAGGATCCTAGGGAGAGGGAATACTTGAAAACTGTTCTTCATAGGATCTATGGGAAGTTTATATTTCACCGCCCGTTTATCAGGTGTTCGATTTATAACATTTTCTACAAGTTCTTGTATGAGACTGAGAGGTGCATTGGCATTGGAGAGTTACTGGAGATCCTAGGAAGTGTGATCAATGGATTTACAGTACCTATGAGAGAGGAGCATAGGTTGTATCTTGTGAAAGCTATTTTGCCACTACATAAGTCTAAGGGTATCTCGATTTACCACCAGCAGTTGTCGTATTGCGTGACACAGTTTGTGGAGAAAGATTACAAGTTGGCTGATACCGTGATCCGCGGGTTGTTGAAGTATTGGCCGCTTACGAATTGTCAAAAGGAGGTTTTGTTCTTGGGAGAGTTGGAAGAGGTCTTGGATGCTACAGAGCCCTCGGAGTTTCAGCAATGCGTTGTTCCTCTGTTTACACAGATTGGGAAATGTCTTAATAGCGCACACTTTCAGGTTCGTTCTTTTTTGAGTTTTGTACTTAAATAGCTAGTCATAGATACAACAAGTTAATACATTTTGAGCTATGGAGTGTGATTGTTGATAAGGGGTGTGAGGATTGCAGGTGGCAGAGAGAGCTCTCTTCTTGTGGAACAATGAACACATCGTAGGCCTGATTGCTCAGAACAAAGACGTGATCTTCCCGATAATCTTTGAAGCATTGGAGAGGAACATGAAAGGACATTGGAACCAAGCTGTGCATGGTCTCTCTGAGAACGTTAGAAGGATGTTTCTTGAGATGGATACTGAGCTCTTTGAGGAGTGCGAGAAACAACATTCCGAGAACGAAGCTAAGGCATGCGAGTTGTTGGAACAAAGAGAATTGACATGGAAGAGACTTGAAGAAGCTGCTTCCTTAGCTGCTAACTAAATCCCATTTATGGCTTTTAGCTATCTTTCTTTTCAAGAGTAATGTTTTTAGAAGCTCTCTAATAATTTGTTTATTTGTTTGTTCTTTTTGGTCCCTTGTAAATGGCGACCGGGAATATGAATCCACATGTCGCCGACCAGATCATGTTATAGAAGATAGTGCTGTGCCTTACAGCTTCTGCTAAACTTAGTAGCAATAAGTGTTTACAAGATTAGAACGATAATCACATTACGTTTTTTTTATCTACTCTTAACTCATATTTTTTTTATGAATCCATGGATCTCGACTAGGACTTGTAGTCTAATTGTTTGTTCTAGTGATGTCGTCATGTCATAGCCCATATTCAAATTTAAAAAAATGTGCGTGTATGAGTTAAAAGTTACCTCTTTGAGAGATAGAAACCCAACATTCATAGAAGATTTCAGCCATGTTTCAAGTTTCAACACAACATACAATTTTCTTAAAAGATTGACAAATAATGCATAACTNAAAAAAATGTGCGTGTATGAGTTAAAAGTTACCTCTTTGAGAGATAGAAACCCAACATTCATAGAAGATTTCAGCCATGTTTCAAGTTTTCAACAGAACATACAATTTTCTTAAAAGATTGACAAATAATGCATAACTTATTCATGCGGCACAGTTTGCTACAATTTTCTTAAAAGATTGACAATAATGAGGAGTTTTTTTCAACACAAAACTTTTAAACGTACTTTACGTTAGAAGAAAAAAAAGGTAGTGGAGTTACATGAAAGATGAAAACGTTACATCCTGATGAACCAATGCATTTCATTTGATGAGACAAAGTTCGTCTTTTAACGTTTGTCTTCACATTTTCATTCCGGTTTTGTATTGTTAATAACAATCCAAAAACTAAAAGAAAAGCAAGAAAATAATGGAGAGCCACTTTACACCAAAAACCAATCAATTGAACGGTCCAAATCCTATTTGTTATCCATCCGTTCTACCACAATAATAGAGTTGATAATGACAAAACCGAAATCATTAACAAAGAAAATAATAACGTTAAACGCGGCCTAGACGGTGCTTCGCTTCCGAATATCATGCCGAAGAAATTGCCGTCGTCGCCGCCACTGCTGCTACTTCCTCTTGTCGTACCGCCCATTCCCATACCGGCCATACCTCCCATATCGTCTGTCCCTCCACCGCTGTTCCCGCCGCCTCCATACGGAGAATAAGAATTGCCACTCTCACCTTGATCATCCCTAGCCCCACCAAAAAATCATCTCATTAGAAAACACAAGTGATAAAATTTGATCATACGCTAGCAGAAAAAGTCAAAGGATACATTAATGCGACTTAAACGGACTTATTATGGATCCATAGAAAATGGAATCATCTTTCTACGTAAAGGGTCCCATCTCCATTATAATGACATCATTACTCCCAAAATTTTATTGGCTTTTCACTTTTGTATCATAAATTGAGTAGTGGACAAATAAATTACATCTAATGTATCCAAATTTAGTTGCATCATGCATGTCTAAATTAAAATTTTTGTTTTTTAGACAAAATTATTGACAGACATTTAGACCGCCCATAATCCCAAAGGGGCAAAAAATAATGATAGAAACTTGAAGAAGATAGTATAAAAATAAGGATCCTTAATATTATAAAAAAATGAAATTGGCAAGTGGGTGCAAAATGCAGACACTACACACTAGTCAAGTTGGTCGGTTCACCAGGCAAACGATCACGTGCGTCTACTTAAATTCTGGAATACTGCCAAAATCCTAATGTCTGATATTCTCTCAATGAGCTACTTTTTAAAATAAACCAAAGTGTAACTCAAATTAGTTTTGATTTATCATAGTTCAACTATAATTCATTTTATTCTTCTACTATAATCAATATCTCTATTTCAGGAATAGTTGAATCTAGAATGTAACTTGGATCCTTAAAAAAGTAAGGACTGACTTTATTCTATTTTAGTAGGCTGATTCACTAGACCGGTTTATCCCAAAATTATTAAGTTTTAGACTTTTCTTTTTAGTCACAAGTTAACTCGACCTAGACAACTTTCAAAACCCATTATTATAAAACGTAGTGACATAACTAGACTCCAAAATAGAGACTAAAACACAACCAAAATAGTATAAAAATACGGTTGTTATCAGTTCTTTGACTTAACGACAGTAAGCAAATCATGGGCTCTAACCACGCGCTTTCACAGCTAATTTAATTATATACTACTAGTATTAAACACCGAAATGGAAGATCATGCTTCATTTTCTAAAGATTAAGATATCATGCTTCATTTTCTATAGACTTTTATTTTTTTAAATGGCTACGAAAAATCTAATTAGAAAGAAAGAAGGGTAAAAAGGGAAAAAAGGTTATACCTGGGACCTCCAAAAACGCCAGCGTTTCGAGTGAGCTGGTCTACGAGAGAAGCAGCTTTAGGGTCCACACTAGAAGCTTTAGAGTACATTGAGCTCATTCCTTCACCAGAGGCCACAAAGAAAGCTCCATTCTCCATCAAATCTCCTTCCGATCTCCAATTCCAATTCGCCCATTCACCATCGTCCTTGGAGTCCACTCGCTTCGTCACCTGCTTTTTACCAACATTCCACCAATCAGCAAACAATGTAAATGTTCACGCGCCGTCGTAACGCGTGGTGTGTAAAAAGTGTGTTATCAAACAACAAAAAGTGTGTGGCCCAGAGAAGAAGAAGCAGCCCACATGGCTGTCATGCACTTATACATACATACCATCACTGTCTCACTACTCGTAGACCCAAGTTCTAATAAAAATAAGATTCTTCTTTTTTTTCCCATTTACATACAAAAATTTAACCGGATACTTGCAGATATTTTGCCTACTAGCAAAAGATTAACAACTGTCCATGTGAAATATGAACTGGATTCATAGGAGATAGGACCCATACTCAAAACACTTTACTAACTCAAAACAACGAATGGAAAACTACTCATAACTCATTTGTCAATTGCTCAACGTGGTCACTCACAAGTCGGACCTATAATGGTAAACAAGCCTAAAATCTATCCACAAAACATACTAAACCCTAAAAAGTTCTGAAACAGGCTACTAAAGAGAATACAATTTGTTGTCAGACTACTGTATATATTAACAAAAAAAGGAAAGATTTTTTGATATGGGTAAGCAAAAAAAAAATTGTAAAATTTATAAAAAAGAAGTTTAACCTCTTTGGCGCTGGGATCAGAAGGAGCAGCGTAACGATTTCCTTGACTGTTAATGGTGGGATTACCACTACCACCAATAGCATACATCTTCCACTCAGTGAAATCATTATTCACAACATGAATGTAACCTCTCCGACATCTAGGCATCCTCTGAACAAGCCCTTGTCCGAAATGGTTAAAAGCTATCGTCACCTGCATCCCCGTATCAGGAGCGTAGTTATCGTCATGACCCAACAACATCACCTCGTCGTGGTGCGCGAAGTAGTTGTTAGATATGGTTATAGCCGTGGAACCCATCACAGCATCAATAAGCCCGTCGGTGCAATGACTCATCGAACAGTGATCAACCCAGATCTTCTGAGATCCGAAGATTGAGATCCCATCTCCATCGGATCTACCTCGTTTCTCGAATCCAGCTGAAGGTTTACAGTCATAGATGTGGAGATTGTGGATGATGATGTGTTGAACGTACTGTAGAGTTAAGCAGCCGTTTCCTGTGATGTGTACGGCTGAGCCACGTCCGTCTAAGGTTTTGTAGCTGCTGATGATGAGTTCTTGTTTCAATCTGATGAGCATGTTTGAGGCGAAGATTATCCAGAGTGGCTCTTCTTGGATTACGCCGTAACGGAGTGTTCCTGGTGTTGGGTTTGTTGGGTTGTTGTCGGAGGAGTCTGTTACGACGTAGATCTTGCCGTTTTTGCCTCCGAGTGTGCCGTGTCCGAAGCCGATTGAACAGTCTGCGAGTCTTTGACGGTTTGTTGACCAGTCTGAGTCGCTGCATTTCCAGCAATCGTCGATTGGGTTTCCCGTACGGCAAGAGGAGGATGAAGATGACGATGAGGAGGAGCCTAGTTGTCTTCGTGACAGAGATGCATTGACACTTCTGTGAATTTGGAGGAATGAAGAAGAAAGTTTGAGTTTTTATTTGTTTTTAATGGGAAAATGTGTAATGAGAGAGGGGAAATTGTTCTTTACCTGATAACATGGAGAGCGACGGANTTACTCAAGAAACAAGAGAAGAAGCAGCAGCAGCAACTAAGTGGCGGCGACGAGTGTGAAGAAGAGGCAGAGGAGAAAGATGGTGTTGGGGAAGTTTGGAAGAAGCATCTTTAATGGCGGATTGTGACTAGGTCTTGCTAGATTTTGGCGGTGAATGTTGGTTGGTCTGGTAAGTGTCAGAAGAAGAATGTTGGTTGAGAAATGTGAAGAGAGAGAAGCAGAGAATGATTTGGAATCCACATGAGAGAGAGAAGAGAAGAGAAGAGAAGAGAAGAGAAGAAGAGGAATAAGAAGAAGAAGAAGCTCTCTCTCTCTCTCTGCTCTGCCCTCTTGCTGGAAACAAGGTTAGTAGGTTTTCCTGAGATTTTGATTCTGTTTCTCTTGGAGATTTGTGTCCACTTGCATGGAGATTGGTTTAAATGTGGGTCTTTCACTTGCTAAACAAGCCCATATTTATATTGGGCCTAGAGGGTCAGTTCATATCTTTCTGGAACTATACATCTTATTGATACTACGTATAAGTCGTAGCTAGCAAGTTGGTCTATTAAATCCTTTATCATTTGAGAAGGAATCCTAAGTCGTAGCTAGGAGTAGTATTTTTTTATTTTGGAACTACCAGCGTCATTAAACGTATGATCTTTGAAAGTGTATTGAGTCTTATTAGAAGCAGCAGCTAAGAGTAAGAAAAAGGATGAGGAGGAAGACAACTGGGAGATGCCTGATGGAGAACCAAAGCAGAGGAAGAGTTATGATTAAGCGAAAGACGAGAACCAAAGCAGAGGAAGAGTTATGTACACCTCATGCTCGCCGATAACTACCTTTAGTTTTTTCATAAGTATCTTTCGGTTTTGTCCGTTTTGTATTAGAGATTTATATTTAAGAGACGTTATTTTGGACTTGTTAGATTTGATAAATACATATTTTGTATTGTTGGATGCGATAATTTATATGCGGAAGACTGAAGTGCTTATTTTAATAAAGTTATAAGAAAGTGAATCTTTTGATTGAAACACAAGCTCAATATCATCCTCTTATAATAATTACCATATAAAAACCATGTAAAAACATTATAAAAC
>OVAQ01001420.1:0-18056 GCA_900406345.1 Erysimum cheiri
ACCAATCGGTTATTTGAAGCTAACCGAATCCGAACCGAAACTGAACCGATTCGGTTAATCGGTTATTGGTTATTTTGGCCAGGCCTAAGGCACGCCTCACCGCCGCCGTTGCTATATGCTCTAGATGTGAACTCACACTGACAGAGTTGGTGAACCCAAAAACAGACTCTCCGAAAATCACGCAAGAGGCCCTCAATTTACATTAGATCCGGCTATTAGAAAGGAAAAGGAGCCCTCTCCGGTCGACGGCGAAGAGCACCGGTGACCGGAGAGGCGAGATGGTGAAAATCTGTCTTTGTCGCAAGGAAGAAAGTTGAGAGAAAAGATTGAGGCGCGTAAGACCCACGCGCAAGGTTTTTTTTTTTTATTATTATTATATTTTTTTTTAATTGTTAAGAATATTAGGAAGCTTTAGACCAAACAGCTAATATGATCATCTTTAGTTAATGAAAAAAACACATACTTATATATACTGAATGTTACAGAGGTCTGGGTTTGAAAATTTTAATACGTAGTGGTGTAGAATTATTTCCGATCTAGGATATTTAGTTAACTGAATGAATAAAAAGGTAGTATCAGTGAAAATAATAAAACAAATATAATGATTATACTTTTGAAAGAATCGGATGCCATGATTCTCTTCTCTGTCGACAATAGTATGTCATAGCTTTTTTTTTTTTTTTTTTTTTGGCTGGGTTAAGNTCTTTTCACTTTTTCAAAGAAAATGTTTTCACCTTTTTGCGCAAAAAGTAAAAAATCGTGAACTTGGATCTCTACTTTACTCTTCTGTATAAAGGGATTGTATGTGATCTATGAGTTCACAACTTAAATTACAACTTCATTAGCAGTAGAAAAGAAACTATTTATACAATTCTCTCTCTGTTAATTGATTTGCTTTCTCATTGTCAAATACATCTTCACACTGAATAATTATTAATGAAACTGCTATCGATTTCGTTGTGTTGACCATGTTTTCGCATATTGGACAAGGTTTTAGTCGGATTACTCATGTGTTCGTATACTTTCTACTTTTCATTGTATCATTCCTCGAGCCTCGATGAGTTATATAGTTTAAAACATGAGTCTAGGTTTAACATCTATATTTGACAATCATATGCTAAATCGAAAATACACTTACAGTTTTACATCTTTGCCGTTGTCTCCACTTTCAGATTTAAAACTCTCAATTAGGTCGTGGACCACCCAAGTGATAGCTAGCAAACGATGTACACGCAGCTATGATGATAGGAGCATCCACTTATCCTAACAATCAATTATTCAATATCACGATTCACGAGCCATCCATTCGGTCAAAGTCAAAACCTCGAACGAGTCATGGCTCACTCAATACGCTGTTGTACTTCGTATACGTGTGTGTGTTTCCAAATTAGGAGAGCATTTTGTTTATACGTAAAAATAACGAAATAGAGATTATTTGATAGGGGAAAACTGTATATGAACTTTTTACGGCTAGAATTTAAAACGAAAGTATATAAATCTTGAATCTGCTATTTCATTTTAACAATTTTTCCATACAACAATCCAAAATACCATTTATAAAATGTATAAATTAGTAATAAGTCTAAAAATCTATAAAATCTAAAAATTGATTTTTATTTTAAATCTGAGCGAAATCTATATTTCAAATATAATTTAGTTTAATAGGTTGGTGTTTTTTCTTTCTTTCTCAAATAAAACGAATTTGAGAAAATCTCGATTTTAAATACTAATCAACGTACACAATGATCTTTTGATAAAAAAATATTAAGGGTTCAAATTTGGAACTCTTTTGTTAAGGAAAAAAACAAATAATCAAATTGTTATGTTTTTATATATAGGTTGGCTTTAGAGGACCACCAATCGGTCCAATCCTATAATATTCAGAGGCAGAGAGCACGATGGGTCATCTTAAATGTATATAGAAAATCACCAATAATTGAGATAAGGTGTCAATCTAGACCAGAATATAACCATAAACTATATAACCTATGGTATATACACACAGGTCTGTAAACATCAACCACCTAACTATAATGAATATGAAAAATATACGACTAATTTATGTAAATTATACGACACTGACACAAGTATTCTAGACTTCCAAATTTTATATTTTATTAATCCTGGGAAATTAGGAGGCTTTTGAATTTTTCCGAGTCTGCTTGGATTCTCGAAAATTCTAAGTGGCTCAGATCAAAGCTAAAGAAAATAAGATAAACTTGAGAATGATAATTTAATTTTTGTAGGAAAATAAGAGTTACGTAGTAGCCAATGAAATATATGCACTTGTCAAGTTGGAGGTAAACAATAACCACACACCGACTTGAGGAGCCCATAGGATAAAAAAAACAGAAGCAAATAAATTTTTATCTAAAATAGAAATGGAATAATTAATAAAAAGATACTCTCTACCTTATCCAATCTTTTGCCACTTCTCCCACTAATCCGCAAAATCAGTCTTCTTCCTCTTTCTCTCATTCACAATCCCCGAAATTCTCTCGAATTCACAGATCCTTAGGGTTTTTTTTTCCACTGTGTCTACGTTTCTTATCGTTCAGTCTGTTCCATGGATAGTTGTCTCTCCAATCAAGCGGCGCTACCGTTTCTCCCGTCTCGTTCCAGGAGACAGAGCGGCGATGGAGGTGGAGGTTTTGTTATTCCGGCGAGGCGGAAGATCCAGTATAGTTCGATGGTTGTTGTTGCGGCGGCGGGACAGAGTCGGTGTGAGCCTGGAAGCAGTCTTAACGCGCCGCTTGAGCCACGATCGGCGCAGGGGAGGTTTCTGAGAAGCGTGTTGCTTAACAAGCGACAGCTCTTTCATTACGCCGCTGCTGATGAGCTCAAGCAACTGGCTGATGATAGGGAAGCTGCCTTAGCTCGTATGTCTCTCAGCTCTGGTTCTGACGAGGCTTCTCTCCACAGGTCCGTTAAACCTTTACTTACTCTAAGCTAGTTCAGTTCACAAATCCGTAAACTGTCGTAGAATTGGATACATACACTGAAACTTGTGTAAATCATTAGTTACATAGGCTTATCTTATCTCTCACAAATCAGTCTGTGTTACCTCATTAAGCTTGCTAAGTGAGATTATTATAAGTTGTCCGATTCTTGTGTGTTATAGTAGTTTGATGGTGTTTATGAGGATCGGAGAGTTAGTTATACTAATGGTGCCTGATTTGAAACTAGAGGAACCTATATTTATGATTTTCTTGTGCTTTCTCACACTCTGCCTTGCGAAGCAAGTTTTGTTTTAGTGTTCAATAAGGCTTGCTCACGTTTCTATAACTAGTGACTTTAATTTCCTTGTTTTATACTTGATGAAGTGGCTGTTATCTACAGTGTTTCTTTAGTTCGTTAGCTAGTTTCAGTGTGTGTTATTCACCCGTGTCAGTTTATTGCCTGTGATATCACTCTGCCTCCTTTTATTATCCTGTTTCTGCAGCTGGTTGTTAAGTCTGCAGCTCAGGCCATTCTATGCTCTGTTTGTTAACGTTTTTCCGGATGTTTTCTGTTCTTTTACGAACACTGATTCCCTGATTTTCTCCATGGTTGGCAGAAGGATAGCTCAACTCAAGGAACGTTACTGCAAAACTGCAGTCCAAGACATAATGTACATGTTAATCTTTTACAAATACTCCGAGATAAGAGTCCCTCTTGTTCCAAAGCTATCCAGATGCATCTACAATGGAAGACTCGAGATCTGGCCTTCAAAAGACTGGGAGTTAGAGTCGATTCACAGCTGCGATACTCTTGAGCTCATCAAAGAACACGTAAGCGCAGTCATCGGATTACGGGTCAATTCTTGTGTGACTGACAATTGGGCAACAACCCAGATACAGAAACTGCATCTCGGGAAAGTATATGCTGCCTCGATTTTGTACGGTTACTTCTTGAAATCCGCTACACTCAGGCACCAGCTCGAGTGTTCCTTATCGGATATCCATGGAAGCGGATATCTGAAAAGTCCCGTCTTTGGATGCTCTTTCACAACGGGCACTGCATCCAACAAGCAGCAGCTGAGACATTACATCTCAGGGTTTGATCCGGAGACATTGCAGAGATGTGCAAAACCGAGGACAGAGGAAGCAAGGAATCTGATAGAGAAGCAAAGTTTGGCTCTTTTTGGCACGGAAGAGAGCGATGAGACCATCGTGACATCGTTTTCGAGTCTGAAGCGGTTGGTTCTCGAGGCTGTGGCGTTTGGGACATTTCTGTGGGACACGGAATTATATGTAGATGGTGCATATAAGCTCAAGGAGAATGGGAATGCAGAAGAACAAGAAGGAAAGAGAAGCATATGAATCAGTTTGGTTAGAAGGAAAGCTTCATGATCGTCTGGTGGTGTATATATAGAGAAATGTTTCTGCCGAATCTCTTAGGGAATTCTACGGTGTATAGCTTTTGCGTAGTTATAAATATATTGATCGCCGAATAAGAATGTGGTGTGGTTTATAAGGAATGGAGAAGGTGGGGTTTTCTTTTATGGGTTTTGTTGCCTTGTTCGGTTCGATCTTTTCTACTTTTAACGAGAATCTGAAACTAAAGATTTTAGTTCGATAGCTTGTTTTCTTGAAAGAAAAAAGAAACGAACAACCAGATGGAACTAAATAAACCAAACACCTCTTGATATTTTTGGAAACAGAGGCTTTAACTTTGGGCTTTGTTGTTGTCAGCCCAAATGTTACCTTGTTTTGGCCCAAATGCGTAGACCTACCAAAACCCCAATTCTCACTAGAGCGAATGAATGCAAAATAAAATCTGGTCTCCTTTTTCAATTCCGTTTCTCTCTCGCCGGAATATTTCTCCTACTTCATCTCCTTATCGTCCGACACCGTCACATACTTACCGGTAAGACAACCCATTCTGCTTCCTTATCTTTCATCTCCCACATTAGGTTCCACTCCTTTCCTTGGCATGATTAGGGTTTATGAAATCTAACGCCTCTGGTTTCGCATTTCCTCAAGTTTCTCGGTGATTTCGGATAAGGAAGATGCCAGACGTCCAATCAACGGTGGTGGAGTTCGTTAACAAGCTCAGAAAGCGGTAAGTCTTTCTCGCGTCTTAATTTCGTAAAACCCTTTGTGAAGAGAATTTGCTGATTTGATCATTATATTATACAGAAAGATTGAGGGCTCACAGGCTACAGCCAAACACACTGTAGAACTTCTTAGGTCAGTGATTTCGCATCAGCGGGTGCCTCACGCAAACCAGGCTGCAGCTCTCATTGATGCTGTGAAAGCCGTTGGTGAGCAATTGGTCGCTGCTAATCCTGTTGGTATGTCTTCTGAAATTCTCTTTTTCTTTTTTGCTTCTTGTCATTCAATCTGTGCAAGGGAATAATTATTGTCGGATGTTATTTTTGTAGAGCTTGCGGTGGGAAATGTAGTTAGACGGGTTTTGCATATTATAAGGGAGGAGGATCTTTCTCTCACTACAGCAGCTATGGCTGGCTTAGACTTGTTGGATGCAAGTGATGATGATGATGTAGATAATTGCAAAGGAATTGGCTATCCTGCAATGTCTGCAGCTGTTGTTGCAGCTGCAGCTAGGAGTACGTTACGCCCTCCATCTTTACAAACCCTTCTCGAGGGCACTCCTGAATCTGCAACTGTCCCATACACATCGTCATCCGGTGCTGATTCCGAAAGCAAAAGTAAATGTACCTTTCCATGCCTTTGGCTCTTCCTTTCACGTCCTGTTGTTTTTTTCCAGTAGATCTTTATGCCGCTTGTTTTAGTGATGTCTTTGACAACCCATGAAGATAAGTGCTGTGGTAGGAACATAATAACGGTGACTCACAGTCTCTTCTGCAAGTGGATACATATGGTTTTCTTTTGAACAAACTTAGACAGATTTATGTGTCAAGTGTTTTTTGTTTTGCTTTGGGACCCTTTTAGGCTTGGGAGAGTTTAACGAACGCTGGAGTAAACCCTATTTTACTAGTTTCTGTCGTTTTGTTGCTGGAATTCTCTGTGAATTTTGTGTCGTGTTGCTAAGTTATAGAGATAAATGGGAATCATATCAGTTCTCATCAGTCTAGTTTTCAGGTGGTTCATCTCACTTTTATTGGAAATATCTTTTATGAATCTTAGGTCAAAATTGTATTTGGCAGCAAAAATATGTTACAACTTTTTGGTTGATATTAATGGTTTACCCTTTTTCAGCTGCCGATAAAAGTTCATTAACTCGGAAGCTGAAGCATGATGTTATCGAAGGAGTGAATCAACTTATTCATGAGATTGCTGGTTGTCATGAGCAGATTGCTGAGCAAGCTATAGAGCATATACATCAAAAGTACTTTTCTTTTCTATAGCATCAGTTATCTGTAACTCGCAATACATGGAGAACCAAAATGGTCGTTTATCTATGTCTTTCCATGATGACAACTTTGTATTGCCTAAAATCTATTTTGCAGTGAGGTGATCTTAACCTTGGGTAGCTCAAGAACAGTGCTCGAGTTTCTGTGTGCTGCAAAGGAGAAAAAGAGATCTTTTCGTGTATTTGTCGCTGAAGGTGCTCCAAGGTTTGGTTTCTCCTCTTACTATATGTTTCATCCTTACCATTGTTAGTGTCTTCTGCTTTGTGCGACATTTTCATGTTCTCTCTGAGATGTCCATCTAACTCTGCTGTATCATTTTTTCCTTCCAATTCTATTATATTGTATTAGGTATCAGGGCCATCTATTAGCAAAAGAATTGGTAGCTCGAGGTTTGCAGACCACTGTGATCACCGACTCTGCAGTGTTTGCTATGATATCTCGAGTGAATATGGTAATATTTAGTCCTGTTTGACTTTATGTTTTCTTGTCCTTGGCTTCTAAATAAATTACAAATGATGTGATAATGCGCAGGTTATAATTGGAGCACATGCAGTGATGGCTAATGGTGGGGTTATAGGACCTGTTGGTGTCAACATGGCTGCTCTTGCAGCGAAAAAGCACGCAGTCCCATTTGTTGTTTTAGCCGGTAGTCACAAGGTTGGTTTTGAGTTGTGTTCAATTTCTCAAAACTGTTGATTGCTCTCAAACTTGACTTAGGGTTTCTAATGTAATAACAGTTGTGTCCACTGTATCCTCACAATCCGGAGGTATTACTAAATGAGCTGAGATCTCCATCTGAACTGTTGGATTTTGGTGAATTCTCTGATTGCCTGGATTTTGGAGCGGGTTCCGGGTCTCTTCAAGTTGTCAACCCAACATTCGATTATGTCCCACCAAATCTTGTTAGTCTCTTTATAACAGACACGTAAGCCTCCTATACATCTTTGGGTTCCTCTAGTTGCAATATTTTTAGGTTGGTCCATTTTCATGGCATTACTTTGTTTGGATAAGATGCTGATGTCCTTGTTACCTATTTGGTTACAGGGGAGGACACAATCCATCTTATATGTATCGTCTTATTGCCGACTATTACTCTGCTGATGATTTGGTGATGTAGTTTTGGGTCACTTGGTGGGAGTACACAACACTCACTGGGTCGGTCATTCAGAGTTGAAGAATATATGTACATTTCACAAAACAGTTTGCTCAACAAGGATTGTGAATGAGAAAGAGAAACATCTTTGTGTCTGAAATTGGTCAGGCCAAGTTTATTTTTGCCGTGTCTCCGGAATATAATTCCTATAGCTCAGTCTTAATGGTCTCTCTATTGTTACTTGATAAACTTTTCCTTCAACACAACATTTCTTTCGTTGTCTTTTGCATTTGCCAATACGAGAATTACCACCGGAGGTGGATAACTTATTAATTAAAGTTTTGGAATTGGGTGCTATTTTACAAAGCTTACTAAAATCTATTAACATGGGAATATTGAGGGAGTAGTTTCATTTCCTGTAGCTATTGAAAACACAAAATTCAATGTGTGAGACGATGCATTGGTTCGGTGCGGTTCAATTTCAGTTAGCTCATAACCGGATCGCTTTATCGTCTCCGTGAGAATGAGATTCAAACAGACAGGACCTGCTTTTGCAGCATAAACCCCATTGTTCAACAGCCAGAGAGATAAAACCCTAAACCCACTAGTGAAAAGTAATCATTTGTATTGTTTCTCTGCGGATTCTCCAATCTGTGCATGCTGATACATATCAGAAGTCCTCGAAAGATTTTAGCTTTGGGGCGTCATGTTTTTCCTTCTTCTAATGCCTTCTTCTCCGTCTCTTCTCGACCGGACGAAGTGGCGGCTCATGATGTCGCATCTTTGCTAAGAAGCCCCAATTGGGAGAAGAACATTTCTCTTAAATCCCTAGTCTCTCACATGAACCCACATGTCGCTTCTCAGGTCATTTCGCTTCAACGCAGCGACAACGACATTTGCGTTCGTTTTTTCATGTGGGTCTGCAAGCATTCCTCGTATTGTTTCGAACCAGGTCAGAAAACTCAGCTTCTGAAACTGATTGTTTCTTCCGGTTTGTATCGAGTTGCGCATAATGTTATCGTTGCGTTGATCAGGGAATGTAGTAGATGCGAGAAAGAGATGTTGAAATTAATGGCTTGTTTTGATGAGCTGAGAGAGGTTTCTGGTTTCCAGTTAAATTACCCTTGTTACAGCTCTCTTTTAATGTCATTGGCTAAACTTGATTTGGGGTATTTGGCTTACGTGACTTACACAAGGATGGAAGCTGACGGTTTTGTTATTGGCATGATTGATTACAGAACCATTGTTAATGCTTTGTGCAAGAGTGGATTCACGGAAGCTGCTGAGATGTTCATGTGTAAGATTCTTAAAATTGGGTTTGTGTTAGATTCCCATATAGCCACTTCTTTGTTGCTGGGTTTTTGCCGTCGATTGAATCTTAGAGATGCACTCAAGGTGTTTGATCTAATGTCTAGAGAGGGAACTTCTGCACCAAACTCTGTTAGTTACTCCATTTTGATTCACGGCTTGTGTGAAGTAGGGAGACTTGAGGAAGCCTTTGGCTTAAAAGATCAAATGCGTGAGAAAGGTTGCCAACCAAGCACCCGTACATATACTGTGCTTATTAAAGCCTTGTGTGATAGAGGTTTGATTGATAAAGCTTTTGACTTATTTGATGAGATGATTGCTAAAGGGTGCAAACCAAACGCTCACACTTACACCGTTTTAATTGATGGGTTGTGTAGAGATGGAAAGATTGAAGAGGCTAATGGGATTTGTCAAAAGATGGTTAAAGACGGGATATTTCCTAGTGTAATAACTTACAATGCGTTGATTAATGGCTACTGCAAAGATGGACGGGTTGTTCCTGCTTTTGAAATTCTTACTGTAATGGAGAAGAGTGCTTGCAAACCAAATGTAAGAACTTTCAATGAGCTTATGGAAGGGTTGTGTAGAGTCGGGAAACCATACAAGGCAGTGCACCTTATGAAGAGAATGGTTGACAATGGCCTGTCACCTGACATTGTGAGCTATAATGTTTTGATCGATGGGCTTTGTAGAGAAGGCCATATGAATGTGGCTTACAAGCTACTTTGCTCGATGAACTCGTTTGACATTGAGCCTGATTGTTTCACATTCACAGCTATAATCAATGCTTTTTGCAAGCAAGGAAAGGTTGATGTAGCTAGCGCGTTCTTAGTTTTGATGNGGCCTGTCACCTGACATTGTGAGCTATAATGTTTTGATCGATGGGCTTTGTAGAGAAGGCCATATGACTGTGGCTTACAAGCTACTTTGCTCGATGAACTCGTTTCACATTGAGCCTGATTATTTCACATTCACAGCTATAATCAATGCTTTCTGCAAACAAGGAAAGGTTGATGTAGCTAGCGCGTTCTTAGTTTTGATGCTAAGAAAAGGCATAAACCTAGATGAAGTAACAGGTACAACACTTATTGATGGCTTCTGTAAAGTCGGTAAAATCCAGGATGCGTTATATATTCTGGAGACATTGGTTAAGATGAGACTATTGACAACTCCTCACTCTCTGAATGTGCTTCTTGATGTGCTCAGTAAAGGTTGTAAAGTGAAAGAGGAGTTAGCGATGCTCGGGAAAATCAATAAGCTTGGTTTAGTTCCTTCTGTGGTGACTTACACGGCATTGGTTGACGGGTTGATTCGATCAGGCGATATTAGCGGTTCCTTGAGAATACTAGAACTGATGAAGTTAAGCGGTTGTTTGCCGAATGTCTATCCATACACAATCATCATCAACGGTCTTTGTCAATTTGGACGAGTCGAGGAAGCAGAGAAGCTTCTTTCTGCTATGCAATATTCAGGAGTTTCACCAAACCATGTTACTTATACAGTTATGGTGAAAGGATATGTCAATAATGGAAAACTAGACCGTGCTCTTGAAACAATAAGAGCAATGGTTGAAAGAGGATATGATTTAAATGATCGTATCTATTCTTCTTTGTTACAGGGATTTGTCTTATCTCAAAAGGGTATTGATAAATCAGATCTGAGTAGTGTTTCAGATATTGCTCTTAGAGAAACGGATCCTGAATGTATCAGCGAACTCATATCTGTGGTTGAACAACTCGGTGGGTCACCCAGCGGGTTATATATTTTCGTGGTTACACGGTTGTGCAAAGAAGGAAGAACAGATGAGTCCAAAGACCTGGTCCAAACCATGCTCAAAAGCGGCGTTTTTCTTGAGAAAGCCGTAGACATGATCATAGAATGTTACTGCAGGAAGCAGAAACACACCAAGTGTGTGGAGCTGATAAAACTTGTTGTCAAATCTGGGTTCGTCCCAAGTTTCAAATCCTTGTGCCTAGTGATTCAAGGTTTGAAGAAGGAAGGAGATACGGAGCGGGCACGTGAGCTTGTCATGGAACTTGTGAGCTCAAATGGGGTTGTAGAGAGAAGTGGAGTGTTGCCTTATGTTGAGTGTATCATGGAAGGAGATGAAACTGGTGATTGCAGTGAAGTCATAGAATTGGTTGAGCAATTGCACTATAGAGAAAGACCCATCTTCTAAATGATTCTCTTTAGATTTTGTATAGCAATTTTTCTTCGTACTAATCCTCTTGTGAAATAGAAAATTTGGATCCCCATTTGTTACCAATCTTCTTCTTTATTTCGGGTCAATTTATTCTACTCTGGCTTACTTTGATTATTACTGGCTACTTTTATAAGGATTGTGTAACGGTTTAAAGATAAAATAGTATTATTATTAAACACTACTTAACAAGTTAAGTAAATCTACCGATCTGATTTCGGGCTTAGCCCAAATGTTAAATTGTGGCAAAGAAGCCCTTTCTTCTTCGTCTGATATAGTATTAAAATTCCATCTTCAGACCAAAGTTTCAGTTTTCTTGGCTGGGGTTTTGTGAGAGAAAGAGAGAGAGAGAGAGATTCTTCTTTTCGTTCAAAAACAAACAAAGCCATATACATAGTAAAAAAATACCCGCAATTAAAGAAAAAGAAAAAAAGACGAAGAAGAACATTACAGATATATACAGAAAGAGAAGGTATGTATATACGCACCCATATGCCAACACATGGAGATTGATAGATAGATAGAGAGAGAGAAGAGAGATATTTCTCACTTTCTTCTTTCTTCGGTGTATTGTATAGGAGTATCTTCTTCTTCTCTCTCTTTGAGATCTCTCTTGTATATGAAAAAAATAACCGAAGCTGTTTTAAAGAACTCACCGTTAATTTCTATTTTTCCTTAAAGCTGAAAATCAAAAACAAAAAACAAGTGAAATTTCGTGTTTTTGTGTCTCCTTGGCAAAGTTTTGAAATTTGATCCGCAGATACTTGAGAGCTAAATTACGTTATACTAGTGTCTGGGTTTCCCCCAAAGATTTCGGTTTTTCTTACTATCTCCTCTTGCGTGTGCAATTGATGCACTTAGCAATCTCTCTTCTTCGGGCTGGTGATTTGGTTTGCGATTGGTTTTTTTAGGGTTTGATTGGGTCGTGTCCCTGATTTAGACCCTAATTGCGGTCTCAAGTCTCTCTGGGATTGAATTGGAATAAGTGTATCTTTTGATTCGCGAATTTGGGTTTCTTCACATTCAATCGGAAAGAGGCCAACTTGTTGGCGGCTTCCCTTAGCCGATAAGGTGCTTTCAGCTGCTTATTATCTTTAACTCCAAAAACTTCTTCAATTTGAGTTACGGAATCGAAAATGAATGGTTCTGATTT
This sequence comes from Erysimum cheiri, assembly GCA_900406345.1. Taxonomy (NCBI): domain Eukaryota; kingdom Viridiplantae; phylum Streptophyta; class Magnoliopsida; order Brassicales; family Brassicaceae; genus Erysimum; species Erysimum cheiri. The sequence continues at coordinate 12,074 of OVAQ01001420.1, forward strand.
TTTTTATTTTTGCTCATGGGTTTGGCAGGTTAAACGACAAATCTTGAGGTTCCAAGGTGTGAAATTTGCTAATTTTATAGTGGATTTAGGATCTGTCAAGTTAGGATTGAAGTGAATTTTGGGAGATCATAAAGAAAGTTTTGAGCTTCTAAGTGTTTTTATTGGTATGGTGGACTGGATCATAGATTCTGATCTGGTCAGGTGCTGGGATAAAGGAAGTAACAAGAGTGGTTGAAAGTATTACCACTTTTACGGTTTTTGACGGATAAGTGCCAATGTCTCGTTGCTTCCCATTTCCACCTCCAGGATATGAGAAGAAGATTAGAACCGAGGAAGCAGGCTCTTTAATAAAGGTTCTACATGTTAACTCTTAGGATCTACTCTCCTTTGAAAATCATCATCTTTCTGGTGTTTCTTAGCTCGAGACTGACTAGAGTACTTAGGTAACACGTCTTGCTTCTAGGCTCTTAGCATATCGTGACACTAGAGGTGCTGATGAGTTGCTCTACTTTGATATAATGGAGGAAAATGATAAACGAACGAATTTGTGGGTTCTTTGTGTTGTTCTCTAGAAAATATGGACCCAGTAAAGTGTTGGAGTAAGGGACATAGAGACTGTTTTAGAATTAGCTTCTCTTATAAATGTAGCATTACTATTATTGTTGGTCAAGTCTGAGTCATTGTCACCCATTTTAGTTATGATGTAGAGAAAAAATAATTGATTCAGTGTAATGAGAATCATCAATATTGAATTGCTGATGGACTTAAACTACCTCATACGTGAAAATGATAAATACCAATCATTTGGCATAGGTAATTTAAGGAATCGTCAATGTTCTGTTTATTTCAACCTTTAAACTAGGTGGTGTAGTACTAGTACCTTTACATTTCCTTGCACTAGTAGCTTCTGGTCTGTCCTAATTGTCCTTCCAATTGTTGTTTTTCTTATGATTTTTCCTAGTACACAGCAAGCTTTGCAGGATCCTCGACTAACTTAATATTCTGAGATGCTTGAAGCGAATATGTGTTTCTGTAGCTGGTGGTTTTAGATGTTAGATAATTGTATCCCATTGGTTATTGGCTAAAGGATTGCCTATTTGACCTGACTTTATTGTCAACTCCAGACTTAGTTATATCACTAATTTGACTCTCTATCCTTGTAGGAATGTAGAAGCATACTTTTTGTTCACCAATTTGAGAGAATATGAGAATAAGTCCCTGGCATTAGTTGTAAGGAGCTTAAGAATTAGTATGTCAAGTTAAATATATCAGACTAGCTAGAAAGTGGAGGTTGCCCGACTTGAAATAATGATTCACCTGGTTTCTTTTCTCAAAACTTATTTATTGTTGACCCAAGAATTGACAAATAAAAGCAACTAGTTCTTTGTATGCTTTTCTTCTAATGATCACTTATATATATGTGGTCTTTTTTTCGTGGAATTTAAATCGCAGGAAAAGCACAAAGANTAGAATATGAGAATAAGTCCCTGGCAGTAGTTGTAAGGAGCTTAAGAATTAGTATGTCAAGTTAAATATATCAGACTAGCTAGAAAGTGGAGGTTGCCCGACTTGAAAAAATGATTCACCTGGTTTCTTTTCTCAAAACTTATTTATTGTTGACCCAAGAATTGACAAGTAAAAGCAACTAGTTCTTTGTATGCTTTTCTTCTAATGATCACTTATATATATGTGATCTTTTTTTCGTGGAATTTAAATCGCAGGAAAAGCACAAAGAGAAGAAGCACAAGAAGGAGAAGAAGGATAAAGAAAAGAAAGAAGGGAACGAGAAAAAGGATAAAGAAAAAAGCAAAGACAAACATAAGGAACAGAAGGAGAAAAAGGAGAAACATAGAGATAGGAAAGACAAAGACCGAAATAAAGAAAAGAGCAGAGCTTCGGAGGACAAAAAAGCTGCTGGGGACAGAGAAAAACTTGTAACAAATACCTTGCAGAATAATGGTAATGGAGAGTCTAAGTTTATACAGGACCTGGCAAGAAGGATCAGAGATGAAGAAGCTACAGAAAGTCAGAGTCCACAAAAGATTGATTTTCCTTGTAAAGTTATGGAGAACAACAATTCCTGCCCAGTTCCTCAAACCAATCATAGGAAAGTTGACGAGAGGAGAAGCAATTCCCATGGAAACTCTGCTATGCCAAAAAGGTCTGAAAGTGCAGTTCTCCGAGTATCATCTTGCATGGATCAGAAAGGAGGAGCTGAGGTTATAGTTAAACCAGCGGAGAAAAAAGATCAGGCAAAGAAAAAAGAACTGCAAGAGAAGAATCACCGCAGGGAAAGTGTGACAAAGAGTAATAAGCCATTGGATAATGAAGGGATAAAGAAAACTGAACCAAAGAACATAACAGGTAGAAGTAGTAAAGAGAAGAAAGATGAGAGAAAAGAGGTGATAAACAAAAATGTTCAGGAGAAACCAATGTTTGTAGAGGGAGGAGCCAGATTAAAAGGGAGTGCACAAGATGCTGTGGATACTAGGGATTTTAGAGGGCATGACCTTTCGAGGCCGGAAGTCAAGAACCTTACTGCTGAGGGAATTCTTGGCAAACGAAAGGATCTTGACACAAATGGATTGTTGTATGGTGAGTCCTTTCCTTATCCAACTCTTTTTTCAATTGAAATAGATAAGACATTATTTATAAGTGTTTTTTTACCTTTTATTCATGTTTCTTTACTCTTGATAATTCATTTGATATCTTTATATACATATAGTAATAGATATCAGTTTGTGTTATTAATGAAATATCGTTTTTGGTTTTCCTGTAATATGCTAATGTGTTATCTTATGCTATTAATGTTTGTCTCTTAGCGCGGATTCTTTAATTGTTATGCAGAGAATGGATTTACGCCAAACAAGATACGTAGGCCAGTTGCTTCTCCTATATCATCCGTGGAAAATGGAAGAAAGTTGGGAGCATGCCAAGTTTCTGAGTTGTCTAATCCAGAGGGCAAGGAGCATAGAATTAATGGTTTCATCAATTCTCAAGAACCCAAAAGCCATCCACCGGTTTCTTTAGTGAAAGTGAAAGAAAACGGTGAAGTATATGCAAAAAAGCGGCCTCACTCGGACTTGAAGTATTTGGATCAGATACTGAATGTACCGAATAGGGAGGAATTGCATAAAGTTGATGATGATGAACAAGAATGGTTATTTGGGTCAGGTGTGAAACTATTAAAAAACCAAAGAGCAGATTCTGCTACTTCATTGGTTGAGAATCCGCAAGTTTGGAACCATGCTCTTAGAATAGAATCTGCTGACATTGTTGCTCTTCCATATGTTGTTCCATTTTAATTTCAATTTCATTCAGATGTTCATTGAGTTCAACAGAAGAGAAAGAGAAAGATCCTCCGTTGCATCATTTTGCAGTGACTCTTTGCTCGGTTTAGCATCCCAATGACGGTTTGATGCATCGACAACCCGGCACAACTGGAATGGGAGATGTTGTGGTATGACTGGTTGGCTTCATGAGATGAGAGAGGCTTCCCTAGTAGAACAATTCAAGTCAGTAAGGGCTGTGTAGGTTTTAGAGTAAAATCATTTTGAGAGTGTGATTGTTGAAAATGAGATTTGCGAAAAGAATCCGATAGACTTTTGGTTCAGTTTTGATTCTGCTGTGTCATCATCAGTAGATGGGTTTAGCATTAAGTTGTATACTAGAGAGGATATAGAGAATAGGGGAGAGATCTTGAAAGTTACCACTAATTACATTTGTATAACTTTGTTTCCCCTTTTCTGGGTCACAATTATTCTTGGAATCCATTCAAATCTTGGTCTTCCTTGTGTATTGTTTTCTTTTTCTCTCTCTCCCATCTTTAGAAAGAGATGTTTAACTCGAGCTCTGGATACATAAACAAGATTGGAAAAAAGAAAATGCTCAATTTCTCTCTAAAAGTCCAATAGTAAATGGCATGACAAACAGAATCATTATATATTAAGAGAAAGATATTCAATTTCCAGGTCGAAACAAACGAAGCCAGGAAGACAATCAAAAACCAAGAAATCATCGGTTGCTTCCGAAGTTTAGAGACTTCGAAAGTGTTTATCGTATAAACGAAAAAGATAACCAGAAGCATAAAAGAAGACAACAAACAGACATGAAACAATCTCAGAATGGGGAGCTTGAATCTGTCTTCAAGGCATTTGTTGTATGGATCTTGTCTAGAAACACCGCTCTTGCGGAACTGTCATCCGAAAACCGACCCAAAACCGCGATTGTCGCAGTGCTGCTTCCAAACTTCTCAATTCCTCTAGAGATCATACAAGTATGCCCGGCTTCCGCCACTACAATCACATCCCCGCCAACAAGAGGCGATAGCGTCTCAGCGATCTGTCTAGTCATCCTCTCTTGCACTTGAAGCTTGAAACCGTAAAAGTGTATAATAGATTTAATGAGCGAACTTCCAATAGGATTGGGGTTGGATTCTTCAGCACAAAAGTAGCCAATATGAACAACTCCATAGAAAGGAAGTAAATGATGCTCACACATTGACCAGAAGGGCATGTTCAGTTCACAGTGCAGCCTCTTCTCTTTGACCTCGCCGTTGACTTTGGCAGAGTTAAAGCTGCTTAGCTTCATCTCGAGGTTGGTTCTTTGGAAGTTCATCATCCATTTGAGGAATCGAGTTGGTGTAGCAATGAGTTCTTTCCTCAACGGATCTTCTCCCAATGATTTCAGGATGGAAACAACAGCAGAAACCAATTCCGGGTCTTCTTTAGGTGAGAATATAGACGAGCTTTTAACGCTCGGGCACCACTCTTTCACAGAACCGCCATTTCTGCACAATGCTTGCGTTTTTATGCCTTTGAACATCAAGAAACTCAGAAATTCACCCCAAAGATTCGAGGTTTCATCCTCGAAAACTCCTGACCCCGAGGAAACCAGTAGCTTCACAAACCCGTGGTGGCTCGACAGGTCCAGAGAGTCTAAGTCCAAACTGGGGAAGTGAATGTGAGAGCATTGGAGAAGAACAGCGACTCCAGCAGGTTTAACCCAATGTTGGAGAGCTGAACAAATATCATCAGCCAAACGCTGAGGGTCTTGGAGCCGCTTGGCAAAAACATCAGTGACTCTAGAGAACTTGCTCAGTCCTAAAACTCGTTGGGCCGATGGGACATAACCTACGTGACACCTCACATGGAAAGGAAGCAAGCAAGATTCACAGTAAGAATAATGATCGAGGTCTCGCACAACAACGAGTCCTCCCACTCCTCCTGCTTGGCCAACTCCTTCATCCAACCCTGCTTCTGGAAACAGAGCACTCTGTACATATTCCTTGACCTTTTGCTTATAACCTGAGAATAAAAGAAAAGCCAGCAGATTGACACTTGTTTCGACCATTGAAAACCCAGAAAAGGGAGATCCATTAAAAGTCAAGTAAGAAGCTAACGCAGAGAACAAAGGAAGAGAAGAGAGAGTAACATATTACTCAAGAATGAAAAGGAGAATGATTGGAAGAAGAGATGTATTACTACCTCTGGTGCCTTCACGAAGGGCCTTGGCGACACGGAAAGGAGTCTTTTTGATGCCTTCCCTATTGATATCTTCATGAAGAGCTTGCAAGAGAAGTTTGACAGCGTCTTGGATTGCCAAAGTCTCAGGTTGGTGCTCGAAAGCAAGCTCAATGCAGCCATTTTTCATTCCAACCTCAAGCTCCAGATTCAAATGCCCCTCATCTAATGCGCCCATCGACAAGCCACCACCAGATCCGATCCACAACCCGAAAAAGCAATAAATCACAAATCAGCAATACACGATTCAAACGAGAATCTGCACAAGTGGGTCTCTTTTTCCAAATCCACAAATCCGGATTCAGAACGGAATAAAATTCGAAAATTCTAACAACCCCAGAATAAGAAAAAAGAAAGGTGATTTTCCCCGGAAAACAAAAACGGGATAATACTAGGCGGGTGCGAAGAAAGGAACGAAGGGTTCCCGTTGATCCAGGAATATGTGGATTCCTAAAATCCTT
>OVAQ01001421.1:0-18056 GCA_900406345.1 Erysimum cheiri
TGAGTGGTTAGGGTTTAGATTTTACAATTAAAACGAAATTGATAATCGGTTTGGGTTTATAAAGGAGTGGCTAGGGTTTAGATTTTACAATTAAAACGAAATTATATGTCGGTTTGGGTTTATAAATGAGTGGTTAGGGTTTAGATTTTACAATTAAAACCAAATTATATGTCGGTTTAGGTTTATTATATAGTTGTTATATAATATACAGATTTTGTTTCCATAATCTATTTTATTTTTCTAATTTTAATTTTGATTTATTTTTAAATATAGCATGATGTGACATATTACTCTATTTTTATTGGTTCATTTAAGAGGGGTGGATAAGGAACCTATAATCCGGTAGTACAATTTTAAACATTACCTAAAATCTATCAAATAATATCTGCCACGTTTACCTATAATGAACAGATTCAATCATTCAATTCACGTCTTCATAATAATAAATTTTTTTTTTGGTCAACATTTGGGCCACAACTGGCCGACCCATTAGCCTAATTCCTACAAATTGTAGGGTCGAGGACTCGATCCCTGGTGTGATGGTGTCTGTCTTCTGTGGACTTGCCACCAGTGGCAGATCTAGCGGTTTATTTTACCGGTGGCAAAAAGAATTATATACATATATTGCCAAATAATAGAATAATTTTCTATCTACCTAAATTAGTTTAGAAAAAGAAAACTTACAAATTATGTTGAATGAAAACTGATTGTACTGTTACGACTTACGAGAGAGAAAAAGGAAACAAAATGGCAAATAACTTTCAGTTTTGGGAAGTGATTCTCTTAATAGGGGCATAAATCATATTTTTAAGGGGGGCAATACATTAAACTCTTAGAAATTTATAAGAAAAATTAGAAAATTGATGGGGGCAACTGCCTCCTACTTACCATACCTAGATCCGCCCCTGCTTGCCACTAGACCAAGATCACTTCACGTCTTCATAATTATTACTATAAGGAAAATAGTTTCCTATTCGATATATAAAATAATCGCATCCATATCAACAGAATCTTTTAAATGTATTTTCTTATTATAAAATAATAAATTTAAAACTTAAATAATTGAACGAAACATTGACTCCAAACTCCAATAATTGCACGAAACATTGACTTGACTTATCTTTTCATTGGTTAAACGTCTCCATTTTATTAACGGTCGCGACCTCAATTACACGATGAGAGAATAAACAAAGAAACAAAGAAACAAAAAAACCAAAAAAAAGGAAAACAGAGCAATGTCAAATTACTCCATATTCATTTTCCTTAACTTACTCTTAACCATCTTCCATGCTTCAGGACAAGACCCTCCTTACATCGGTCACTTCTGTGGGAACAGAGCAAACTTCACCAAAAACAGCACTTACTTCTCCAATCTCCGAACACTCTTATCTACTCTCTCTTCTCCAAACGCTTCGTACGCCACCGGATTCCTTAGCGCCGCCGTAGGGAGAGGTTCGGACACGGTCACAGGTCTTTTCCTTTGTCGTGGAGACATTATCCCCGAAATCTGTAGTGACAATGCTCTATACGCCGTGGACGATGCTCTCAACCATTGTCCTGACCAAAAAGAAGCCACGATTTGGTATAATCCTTGTACACTTCGATATTCCGACCGTAATATTCTCTCTACGGTCATGACCAGTCCTGGTGTTCTTTTGACTAACACGAACAACGTAACGGCCGAGCTACGAGACCGGCTTAGAGATGTTCTTAACTCAACCATGAACGAGGCGGCGAGGATCGCCGTGAATAGTTCGCGTAAATTCGCGCTAAGAAGAGCAGATTTCACACCGTCTAAAAGATTCTACGGTTTGGTTCAGTGCACGCCTGATCTGACTAGTGATGAGTGTAACGTTTGTCTTCGCCGAGCCATTGATGGATTGCCTCGTGAACAAGTTGGTGGAAGGAATCTTCTTCCAAGCTGTAACGTAAGGTACGAGCTTTATCCATTCTATTCAGAAACTTTAGCTCCTCCACCACCGCCTCCAATATCAGATACGGCCTCTCGTCAGCCATCGTCCGCAAAACCGCAATCAAGAAGTTATAGAAACTCCACTTTGCTAATCGTCGCTATTGTTGTGCCAATTGGTATTGTGTTACTGTTTTTTCTAGCTGTTCAATATTACTTCCTAAAGAGATCGAAGAAAAGTTATGACGCTTCTGCTTCTGATCACGGTAATAAGAGTTTGAGGCAGAGCAATTTTTTTTTTTATTTGTAACCATATATTTTTGTTTTTTATAAAGTATGGTTGTATGGGTGCAGGGTCACTACAGTTTGATTTTAAGACAATTGAAGCAGCGACAAACAAATTCTCTGATAGTAATAGGCTTGGTCAAGGAGGATTTGGTGATGTTTATGTGGGTGTGTTACCGAATGGAACAGAAGTTGCTGTGAAGAGACTGTCAAAATCATCAGAACAAGGAGTTGATGAGTTCAAGAACGAGGCTACTCTTGTAGCAAAGCTTCAGCATAGAAATCTTGTACGGCTTCTCGGGTTTTGTGTGGAAGGAGAAGAGAAGATACTCGTCTACGAGTTTGTCCCAAACAAAAGCCTCGACTACTTCCTCTTCGGTTGCGTTTCTTTATCGATTTATTTGAGTCTTTTCCTTCATATTATAGACTATCTTTAAAAGCTAAAGGTTGGTTATATTTGATTTATATTCTTTAGTGTGTATGGCGCAGATCCTACAAAGCAAAGTGAATTGAAGTGGACAACAAGGCACAAGATTATTGGAGGGATTGCTCGAGGAGTTCTTTATCTTCATCAAGATTCACGGCTCACGATCATACATCGTGACCTTAAAGCCAGTAATATCCTCTTAGATGCCGATATGAACCCCAAAATTGCAGATTTTGGGATGGCAAGGGTTTTTGGGATGGACCAAACGCAGTCTAATACAAGCAGAATTGTTGGAACATTGTGAGTGATTAATTTGATCCTTGTTATATATAAAGATTGATAAAAATTTATGTTAAATTAATTTGCAGTGGTTATATGTCTCCGGAGTATGCAATGCATGGACAGTTCTCTATGAAGTCGGATGTATATAGCTTCGGAATTATAGTTCTCGAGATTATTACCGGCAAGAGGAATAACAACTTCCACCAAAGTGATGGTGATTCTGACTTGGCCTCATATGTGAGAACGATCAACTTATATTACTCAAGTCTATTGCATAATCTTGAATGAATAACATTGTGGACTAATCTTATGTAGGCATGGAGAATTTGGAAAGAAGGAGTTGCTGAAGAATTGGTAGATCCAGCAATAAGGGAGAGTTGTGAGAAAGATGAAGTTATAAGATGCATCCATATCGGCTTACTATGTGTTCAAGAAGATCCTGCAGATCGTCCAACAATGGGAACCATAGTAATGATGCTTTATAGTAGAACAATGAGCCTACCAATTCCTCATCAACCAGGATTTAGCTTTCCTAATCAAGATGAATCGGAAACCAACAATGCAGCATATGTCTCACAGTCTACTATTGATGATCCATCCATCACTATTACTCTTCCTCGTTGAATGCTCTTAAATTAATTCGCACCCTTGCGGCTTTGTGTTTGATTGTAATGCTATCCACACACATCTAGTTTATGAAGCATTATCTCTTATATATTTATTTTGAAGCATAAAAACACAAGTAACCTTTAGTCAAGTACTAGACCAACGAAGCTTACACATTTATATTGGTACTTTTTGTATATTGATGATTAGAATATGCATTTAGTTATATTCTCTTTAGTGTAAATACAACTTTTGTCAATGAGAATGGGAAGAAGAAATCTATATGGAGCAATGCTTGGTTCTAACGTTCAACGAGGATATATATCAGTAATGGTTACATTATCCACAGAACAAAGATTAGAGTTGCTTGATCCTTCACCAGTAGATTCTTGATTTCGATTATTAGGATTGCTTCGTAAGAAAAATCCTGGCTGTCGAGGCTTCGGTAAAGACATTGTGTTACTATTAAGCATAAGGATGACTGTTGAAAAACTAGGACGGTGTGCAGGGTCTTCTTGAACACATAACAAACCAATATGTATGCATCTAATGACTCCAGCTCTCGGATAATTCGCTTCCAATGATTCATCCACTAGTTCTAATGCCGAACCATTTCTCCAAAGTGTCCAAGCCTGAAATTAGGGTCACATATTTAGTTAGTATCACATGATTCACATCTTTTAACTTTATTAAAACAAACTTGATTTTATATATAACTCACATATGTGACCAAATTGTCGACGCCACCTTCGTTCCTACTGAAGCTGCTATTTCTCTTTCCACTTATTATTTCAAGGACTAAGACTCCAAAGCTATATACGTCGGATTTCACGGAGAAATGTCCACGCATCGCGTACTCTGGAGGCATATAACCACTGGAAAACAATATATATCAAATTTTAAGTTTACTAGCAACAAAGATATGTGAATGATATACATTGTGTACTAATTTGATTAGGTAGAAATCTACTAGGTCCCAACGATCCGTCTAGTGTTGGCTTGAGTTTGATCCATTCCGAAAATCCTTGCCATGCCAAAATCCGCAATTTTCGGGTTCATATCAGAATCTAAGAGAACATTACTGGTTTTGAGGTCTCGATGTATAATAGTGAGCCGCGAATCTTGATGAAGATAAAGAATTCCTCGACATATCCCTCCAATGATTTTGAATCTTTTTTCCCAATCCAACTCATGTTGTTTCCTTGGATCTAAAACAAACGCACAAGCACAAAACAATACTCAAGACTGTGAACATTACCAAAATACTTTAATATAATTAAAGAAGTTTTTGGCTACTTGTAACTTACTAAACAAGAAATAATCAAGGCTTTTGTTGGGAACAAACTCGTAAATGAGAATTTTCTCTTCTCCTTCGACACAAAATCCGACGAGCCTAACGAGGTTTCGGTGTTGAAGCTTGGCCACAAGAACAGCCTCGTTCTTAAACTCTTCATCGCCTTGTCCTGATGTTTTAGACAGCCTCTTCACAGCCAGTTCTGTTCCGTCTGGAAACATACCCTATCACCAGTAATTAGCTAAGGTTAAGAACTTCACAATCTATAATCTGATCATCTAGCTAGTTAATTCCATGAATGAAATTTTCACCTTGTAAACTTCACCAAATCCACCTCGACCAATCTTGTTACTCTCGGAAAACTTATTTGTTGCAGCTTCAATCATCTTAAAGTCAAATCGAAGTGAGCTTGAAGCCATGACATCTGCGCAAACACGAGTATATTCTTAGACTCTTTCTTGGAAAAAAAAACAGAATTCACCAACGAAATCACCAATCACAAAAGATGTAAGACCACGAAAATCCGGAGTAGACAACAACTAATAAATACTTTAAAAACGATTAAGGAAAGTACGATAAAAAAACCGGAAAAGTCGCCGGAAAGTTGGCCGGAGCACTTTGTCAAAATTGTAGTTTCAACAAAAGAAACATAAATCACCAAACAACACAAAACTCACTTCCATGTTCAGTTGCTCTATGTAAATTTCTCCTCCTCCAAAAAGAAAACCATAGAAGTAGCAAAACCAGGACAACAAAGACAAACGATACAGTAACAATAACCGCAATTTTCCCGGTTGAAATCGTCGTTGTATCTGCACAAACCCTGATTTTATCATCAGTTATTACACAAAAAACAAAAACCATCATCACACAATGTCTAAAATCCAGTTCATTACCTGTATCTGTCTGATTAACCAGTGGAGATGAAGACGGAGGTAACAGAGTATTTCTACCAAAAGCTCCAGAGAATGGATAAAGATCCCACCGGAAATAACAGCTGGGCCGAGAAACAACACCTCCTTGCTTCCCAACACAACATGACTGATACTTGCTTAAGCTTCGAAGAAGACAAGTCTTACAATCCTCTGAAGATATATCAAAAGTACACTGCATCAACGCATAAACAACTTGAGAATTCGACAGTACTTCTGAATCAGCCGCATATGAATCAGAAGTTGCTTCTGCTACTGTTGCTATCATATGATCAGCGAGTTTCGTCAAATTCAAACCCAAGAATTCTCTAGTGTTATTCACAATCACAACTAAGGACGGTTCCAAATCCAACGATCCAACAAAGGAACGGTTAGAATATCGGACAAAACAGAGCGTTTCGTTATCGCCACGCCACCAAAAAGCTTCTGTATGATTACGACAGCTTTGTAACAACCCATCGGACGCAGCCTTGACGCAAACAGAACAAAGATTCGAGTCAGTGCCAGGGATACACATCCCTAGAGCAAAAGACTTCTCAGGATCTTGACCAACAGATGAAGCGTAGAAGCCATCTTGAGATGAAACTGTTGTGGGAAGAGAAGTGAGAATGAGCCGATGGTTAATACCATAAAGACTTTCTGGTCTAAAGAAACCATTTTCCAAACATGTTTGAGCATAGACAACACCAAGGATACTTAGGTTGACGAAAACCCAAAAGGTTGATGATGAATCTTGAACTATCTTCTTGATCATTATCAAAAGATATGTATCAATGGAAGATAGGAAGGTCTCATGTTTGGGATATTTTTAAACTATAGGTAGACTTTTAATATGCTCATCTCACATCCACGTTACAGAAATTGAGAAAAAGTCGTAAAGTTTGATAAAAATGATAGATTATAATAAAATTTTATTACTAGTTTATAGCCTCCGATACAGACTGTTGTTGTCCATGTTTCTAGTCGTCCCCATGTGTCTTTGTAATAGAATAAATATTTGACGAAATAGTCGCAGTCAATCATGTTGTATAAATGACATACGACGCACCCTGATTGGTGTCAATTGACATTGATGGTACCAATTAAAGAGATTGTACAAAAATGGGCATTACAAAATAGTGGCATTACATCTTCATTTTTGTATCTATTAAAATGAGTTGTATAAGTGAAATAAAGGAACCTAAAATTGGGTTGTACAAAATAAATTGACTTTACAATGTGGTAATGGAAATATGTATTTATTTTCTCAAATATTACTGGTTGCTTTAAATTAGTCAGTTGTTTATTTATATTACTATTTTCTCTCTAATGTCTAAATAAGATATTTTTGTCTCTCTACCACTCAAAATTTTCAAACGAAACCACAGTGAAAGTAACATTAAAAAAAGAAAGAAAAAAACAAACGAGTTATGTCTAATTACAAAGAAAACCCCAAATCCAGAAGAAATCAGTGAGTTGTCACACAAAAGTTTGTCATTGTTGTAGAAAGTTTGTGGAGCAACATAATCTAATCTTTTGTTTCTTCCAACCTTACTTCTTTTCTTCCTTTTTTTCTTGCAACTATTTTCTTCCTTCTTAATATGCTCAAAATCATCTGTTTATTCCATGATTTTCTCATTTGTCTTCAGAGTTCAGTTTTTCCTTTGCAACGTTGGGATTGAGGACATTTTGCTGGGGTAACTGCTGAACATAGTCTCTGTACATGCTCATAGCCACATCCTGTTTTGTTTAGCCGCTACTGCTAACTTTTTTTATATGCATCCTATTCATCCTTTCCTCCTCTTGTTTGGTTTTTATCTTTTTTCCTTTTTAACTAACTCCACAGCAGAGTCAAGGGATGTCTCTCGGGGAAGTACGGTTACCGGAATTGGGTCTAGTATCCCCAAATGATTTTGTAAGTGAATGAATAGAAGATATATCATCATGCGAGGAATTGAGGTTTCTCGTAAATCTCTTACTATTTTGGTTTTGCGAGGGCCTAGCGAGGAATCATTCCAACGTAATAGGCGTGTTTTCTTATAGTGGCAATGCTATACCATTATACCAACTTTTGAGGGTCCCAAATTAAGAGCTCAACTTAAGAGATTCAACTTAGGAAACACATGGAAAGTAAAAACTGGATCCTAACAAATAAGAAGACCAATTCTTTACTTGCATAACACGAAACAACTTAGAGACCAAGTCTCATTATTTGTGGAAAGAAAACAAGCAAAGTCTCGAAGAACCTTTGGATGGGCCTCGATAAAGTAGTCTTATCTCAAAACAAAGCCAAACCAATTAACTGAAAAACAAATAAAACTACCAATTTAAACACACTGGGAGACAACAGATCAGATGACGAGTTCTTGACTGGGTATACAGGATTTAGTGTGATCCCACATATCCCGGCTGAATTTGTAGTGTTATTACGTAGAAGCTTAAAGTATCCTTTATCTCCCCACTTTGGTCCGAATGAATTACGAATAAGCCAGTAGTCTTCACCAGTTGCTGAGTTTGTTCCATAGCCTACGACTAACACATTGTGGGTTATCTTCTCCGGATTACATGGTCCTTTAAAGACACCCTGATAAAGAAGAAGACGAGGAAAAAAAAAACAAAAAAAAAGGAACTGATCAGTGATCACAACTTTGTATTAGGTTTTTAAAAAATGAAGCTTTTTGGTAACAGTGTCAATTGGGATTTACATTTCTGTAGTTGCGCATGTTGCTGGCGTCAATCCCAACAGCTATAGGTTGATTAGAAACAGCTTTCTTCAAAGACATCTCATCCGTAGGAACACCCTCATAACCATCAATAGTCACTTTGGGAGTGGTAATCATCTGCAAAATGAAAACAAAAATGATAAGTTAACAAAATCAAAAAGGATATTTTCAGTTAAAAAAAACTTTCCAAAAATAGCCATTTGCAACTTTACTCTTCATCTCCAAAAAATGCAAGTCATCAATTTTGCAAAGTCAAAAATAATACGCAATATAACATGTTTTCGTTACTGTCAAATTTGTAAAATAATAAAATATATATATATATATTATATATATATATATATATATATAATATATCAAATCGAATCACTCACGACAAATAGTCCAATTCTACCTTAATAGTTTTTAAAATGTAATATATATATATATATATATATATATATGACCGTAAAAACATTTAAAAGATACATATAAAGGGTTATATATGTTGCTTACTATTTTTTTATTATGTACAATTGATCTTCATTTTTTTTAAGATGAAGGGTAAAGTTATAAAAATTGGCGAGTTTGAGAATTTTTTTTGCAGAAATCCTTTTTTTTTTTGTGTGCAGAAACCCTAAAAAAAAAAAAAAAAAAAAAAAAAAANAAAAAAAAAAAAACTCATTTATGTTGGTTTAACAAACCTGAATGGCCTTGCAAGTGCCATTTCCATCGCCGGTATAAGGGTAATCTATTTCTGATACTATACCACCATATTCCTTAATGTATTGAAAAGCGTATGATGCGTCATTTCCATTACATCCTCCTTTGACGTCTATGTCACAGTCAATGAGTTGTTGTTCCGACAAAGCTATTAGATTTCCGGTTCTGATCTGGTTTATACTTTCCACCGCTCCAGCCGCGGAAAACGCCCAACAACTTCCTATATATTTATCAACCGCCAATCTCAACTACAATCGCAATCGAAAATTTAAATATAATACTCCCTCCGTATTTTAATAAGTGTCGTTTTAGAATTTTTGTTTTTTTTAATTAGATGTCGTTTTCAAATTTCTATGCAAAATTTATTACTTTTTAATATTTTTATGACGTCATAAAACATTAAAAAGTAATAAATTTTGCATATAGATTTGAAAACGACATCTAATTAAAAAAAACAAAAATTCTAAAACGTCACTTATTAAAATACGGAGGGAGTATTGCTAAGAAAGTTAAAAAAAAAAAAAATCATACCACAATCGTTATATTCATATTGGTTTTTGACTTTTTCAACAACTGCTCCTCTCTCCCTCCAATCAACTTCATCAGGCAAAATATCTCCTTCCTCGTACCGATACCTATCGGTCGTATCCCATTCATAGTCCAATGATACGCTTGTTCTTTCCGTCTCCCCCCTTAAGTAAATAGCTTGAAATTCATCAGCAGTCAGATCCGAAAACTGGTTCAACCCGAGTTCGTAACTCTGGTTCGGATCCGAATTATGTTCTTCGATATGCTTCAAGTTGTCTTTGAAGACCAAGAACCGTCTCTCCTTCTCTTCAAGACCGTTATAGTTCTTCTCATTCTCCACAAGCCATCGCTCAAACATCGTCCGCACCTCCGCTTCATTCCTCTGCGTCTTTGTTGCTGTGACAACACCTAGAGACAAGGAAAGTAACACCGAGATGGTCAAGAGAACTAAAGTTATAAAACTTGTAGCCATTGCTATTTTTGTTTCACTTGATATTTCTCCAACTGTTAAGTCAAAGTGTTTATAGAATAGGAAATTTTGGTCGTGGAGAGAAGTGGGAAAACAAAAGACAAAAACAAAAAGAAGTGGAGAGCGAGAGGAAAGGTCATAGACGTCTTCTTCGTATTGGCTTTGCTCTAACGTGTCATCATATTTTATTATTTGACCACATAAACAACAAGGAGCATGCATTTCTGAATATGGTTTCTACATTAATTCGCACGTTAGAATCTATATGAGCTCATTAATGAGAAACATTGTATAAAAGTAACACTTTTTTGTTTGTCTTCTAACGAACCATCGAATAACATTATAAATCTTCGTTTGTTTTACTTATTTTAAAAATTTAATTTTTGTTTCACAAACAATATCGTTTTGTAGCAAATTTCTAGATTAAATATTTTTTATTTCAACCGCCACTCGATGTCACGTCCTCTTTCAATATGTGCCAATCCTTATCCGATAGCCGGTTCATTATGTCTGAAAGGTTTTAAATACATGTTTACCAATTCTACAAAACACCTCATGATCTTTTTCATGTTTTGTCTTCATTGATACGTTTCTGACAATCACTTCTCGGAAGATCATCCGTCCTGAAATTTTGCCAGCTCAAACATCCTTAATTGTGGAGTTCTCTAGAGATAGTTAACCGAAAATATAAGTGCACTTTAGTAACATAGACGGCAAAATCAATTCTTCTAAACCTCTCTGAATGAACCACCATATTTTCCTAAACCGTACCGGAGTGTTACAGATACAAATATAATACGCTTTTAGTATGATATATAATAAATGTAGATAATTAATCTTTGTTTTTAACCGTGGAATTTCACATTCATAATTCTTGGAACAATACAAATTAATTAATTAGTTAGTATATTATATACAAAGTGAATTATCAAGTATTTCAGGTATGTTTTGTGCACATGTTCTATAGCTAGATAACTTTGAGCTTTGTCTGAAGTCTCTTCTCCTTAAAACGACTTTTTTTTTTTTGTTTTAGGTGCAAATCTCTTCTTTCATTCATTCAAACATGGGCAAATAGGCAAATACAAAGATCTGCAATCTCAAACTCATCATGATATGCTATGAAAGAAATATAGTGTTTAAACTGATGAAAGTTTGTAGATGATTCAACAAAGATTACAATCAAATCGAGATTGATTGAATCAATTGGAGAAATTTGGATATGATTCGTATTAAGAGTTTCGGAGATGGCAAAAGCTCTTAACGCCTTTAAACAGTTAATCTTTAGAAGGTTAAGCAAACTGGGAAATAACCATCTCAAAGTTTGCAAAGATTTCGGCTTCCAAGTAAAGAGGGAACTTGTGATCTTGAATTTCCCTTTCGTTTGGACGTTTTGGTTGTAGTTCCTCTTTTGATTGAGGTTGAAACTTAAGTTTTAATGAAATTATTGGTTTGTCAAAAAAAAATTATAGATATTGATAGACCTTAGTAATATTATATCTAGTTATGTTTGTTTTCACCATCTGGTACTTATTTTGTTTTGTGTCTCTCAATTTTCAATGTTTTTTTGGAGGGCTTTGTCTTTTTTTGTTATTATATAGTTTTTGATCTCTTTTGTGCTACTCACTGGGCAGAGACACAAGAGGAGCCTTCGTTTATTTTCATATATCCTCGGTAAGCCCTCCGTACATGATGCTGGGTACTACACATAAGAAAGATTTGCCGGATGGTAGCTAAATCAGAGATGTCTTTTTTTTCGATCCGGCCAAGGAAGAACTGCTTACTATTCCGGACAAAACCTTTCCCGAGGAGCTCGTTAACTCAAGACAGATTGGAAGTTCTCGTGGATGGGGACTTTTCTCTAACGATCACGATCATTCGTTATGTATTAGCGACATTTACCAACCCTTGCCTTCCAAATCAAACCCCAAGATGATTCCTGTGCCTTCATTTGTTGCAATCGCAATCGAAAATCACATATAATCGCAACCACAATCGCAATCGAAAATCACATGTATTCTCAACCACAATCGCAATAGAAATCACATATAATCGCAATGGAACAACTGCTCCTCTCTCCCTCCAATCAACTTCAACATGAAAAAATATCTCCTTCTTCGTACCGGTACTTCTCCGCTACATCTGATAGACTGATACCACAATCTACTTGTACACGAACTCAAGATTTCAAAATATAAACACAAGAACACAGAACAAGTTTGTTTGGCAATTTAGATCGCCTAGTTTTGACTTTTTTTTATTCATTTAATTAGAGAAGAAGAAATATATAGATGGAGTCTTTAACTCCTACAAACAAAGAACTTGGAAGTGTGGAAGAGGTGGTTCCTTGACATCAAGAAGACCAATTCGCTCTTATTTTAACATGAAACATATAACAAAATAAATTTAAAAGAACAAGGGACAAGATCCGATTACTGCAAGTATTTGCTTCAACATGATCCCCTCAAGTAAATAGCTCGAAACTCATCAGCCGTTATATCCGCAAATTGATTCAACCCTTGTGTGTAACCATGGCTTGGATTTGAATTGTGTTCTTCGATTCTTTTCAAGTTGTCTTTAAAGATCAAGAACCGTCTCTCCTTCTCTTCAAGACCGTTATAGTTCTTCTCATACTCGACAAGCCATTGCTCGAACATCGTCCGCACCTCCGCTTCATTCCGATGCGACTTTGTTGTTATGACGCCGTCGAGAGACATATTGGTGGTTGAGAGGATTAGGAAAACAAACAAAAAAAAAGACAGAGAGAAATTGAGAGCTAGACGGAATGTTAGCATAGACGTCTCCTACGTATTGACTTGCTCTAACGTGTAATCATATTTTATTATTTGGCCACATAAAGTCATAAACAACGAAGATTACTTTTACATATTCTTTCTCCGTTTATCAAAAAAAAAAGGCCCAAAACAAATATCTAAAAGCTCAATGGGCCTATATCCCTAAAAACAGGGATATTTACAAAGGAGAAGAATTTCTAGGGCAAAACATACTTCAATGGGCCTTTGTAAGTATGTTTTTTGTTCTCCGGGTCTTACAAAGGAGACTGAAAGAACTTCTAGGGCAAAAACTCCCTATAAATACTCTGAGGGACCATTGGAAACAAAATCCGCCCAAACCAAAACTTAGTCTCTGTAATTTATTTACGATCTCGTTCGTCATTACTAAAGAAATCGCTCCATTCTCCCTTAAATACATTTATTATTTCATTGTTACAATCTCGGTATAACTTGTCTTAAAAGTTTGTTGGAAGCTCCCTTTAACTCATTTATTTTCCTATCAACAACACAAAAAAAAAGGAGAAATCTCTTCTTTCCTTTTTTATTGTTAATTGTGAACAATTGAAGAACATGAAACCTTTGTCCAAAAAAAAAGAAGAACATGAAACCAAACTGAAAAATAATATGAAGCTCAATGTATGCGCTGCGTCACTTAAAGATAATACCACACACCCGGCTTGTGGGTTGAGCTTGAACACCGATAAAGTCTATCTCAAAGCAAGGCAACACTAATAAACTGAAAAGCTAATAAAAGAACCAATTTTAACACACTTGGAGACAACAAATTAGATGACGATATCAACTTGATTGGGTATACAGGCGCCATTGCGACTGCACATTTCCCGGTAGATTCATTGAAGTTACGTTGCAACCTAAGGTATCCTCCTTCTCCCCACTCTGGTCCCCATGAATTACGAATAAGCCAATAGTCTCCTTCTTCTGATGATGTTCCATACCCCACGATTAGTACATTGTGGTCTCCTCCCTTATTACTACATGGTCCTTTATACACACCCTGAGGAAGAACACAAGAAAAGATCCAAAAAATAAGATTTTATCACAACTTAGTATTAAAAAAAAAAATCAAGCATTTTGGTTAGAGTATCAATTGGAATTACAGATTTGTAGTCGCTCATGTTTGCGGCTGATATCATAACAGTAATAGGTTGATGAGCAACAGCTTTCTTCAAAGAGATCTCATCATTTACCGGAACAACCTCACGACCATTAATTGTAACTATACGAGTGGTAGTCATCTACACGATGAAAACAGAGTGAATTAAAGATAGTTAACATTGTTCGGATCAAATGTGAAATGATCCAATGCATATAACTGAATATAAGAACTAAATATAAGAACTAAACATGCATCCGGATTTTAAAAAACGTGTAGGTAAATGGTAAATGGTAAATTATGTTGGTTTGTTACAAACCTCAATGGCCTTGCAAGCTGCAGTATCATTACCGGTAAAAGGGTAAAGTTCATCTGATACTATACCATCATTTCTAACAATGAAGTCAAAAGCCCAAACAGCTCCACCACCAATACATCCAAAGTTATCAGTCCCTCTGTCACAGTCAAGAAGTTCTTGTTCGGACAAAGATATCAATTCTCCGGTTCTAATCTGGTTTATACTTTCAACCGCTCCAACCGCGGCAAACGCCCAACACCCTCCTATTTATCAAACCGCCAATTTAAACCACAATCATAATCAAAAATCAAATATAATACTAACAAAAAAATGAAAAATCATACCACAGTCTCCTTGTTTTTTCACTCGTTGAACAACTGCTCCTCTCTCCCTCCAATCAACTTCATCAGGCAAAATATCTCCTTCCTTGTACCGATACCTATCCGCTTCATCTGATACGCTTTTGCTCTCTATCTTCCCCCTCAAGTAAATAGCTTGAAACTCATCAGCCGTCAGATCTGAAAACTGATTCAACCCACGTTCGTAACTCTTGTTCGGATCTGAATTGTGTTCTTGAATGTGTTTCAAGTTGTCTTTGAAGATCAAGAACCGTTTCTCTTTCTCTCCAAGACCGTTATAGTTCTTACCATTCTCTACAAGCCATCTCTCGTACATTTTTCGCATCTCCGCTTCATTCTGATGCGAGTCTGTTGCTGTGACGACGCCAAGAGACAAGGAAATTAGTAACACCGAGAGAGTTATAAAACTTATAGCCATTGCTCTTTTGCTTTTCTCTTTCTGCAACTGTTAAGTCAAAGGATTTAAAGAATGGTTGGTCGATGAGAGAAATGGGAAAAGAGAAAAAAAACAAAACAAAGAGAAGTGGAGAGCGTGAGGGAAGATAATGGTTGTTCGTATTGGCTTGCTTTAACGTGTCAGTATATTTTATTATTTGAATACATAAAAAACAAAAGATTGTATAAATATTGTTTCTTAATTAATTGGCATGTCAGAAGCCCATATGAACACATTGTGAAAAACATTATATAATTGATATGAGTATGCACGGCGTCAGTAAACTATTATACAAGCATTATTTATGTGTCCATTACAAGAAACCAAATAAAAATTCATGTTTTATATATACACCAGTACAATATAGATTTGATATATATATATATTATCTATTAATAATCTCATAAGTAATAATTTAAATACGTTAAAATTTATAAAATAAAAAATAATAAAAATATACAACCATTCCTTTTAAATAATCGAAATTTTATTTTATAAACTCATAATTTTCTCTATGTTTCTAATTACGAATAAAAACTACAATTTAACGATTAATACAACTTTATCCAATGAAATTAATGTTAATGTTAATACATATAACAATCATGTTAGTGACTAACTTTAGAAAACTAAAGTTTATATAATAAGTATAGTATAGTCCATTTATGACTTAAAAAATATCACATGAATTGTCAAAGACTCAAAGTGGAAACTAGCTTTCATGATTTGTCAAAAAGTAATGAATTAGAAGAAAAAAGTCCTTTGTTCCAACGAAACAAAAAAATATTTTTTTTTTTAAAAAAACGAAACAAAAAAAGATGCATAAAAAGTGTGTTTATCAATGCAAGAAGGTGAGACGCAAGAATAGGTGGGACAAAATGTCTATTGCATGGTGTAGACAATTTAATGAATATGTCATTATCTCAACCAAAAAAAAAAAAAATTTCCTTCTCTTTTCATCCAATTTTTTTCAGTATTTTTTCTAATGTTTTCATATTTATTTTATTAGAAACTTTTAATCAAAAACATTTTAGAACAAATTTATAATTTACAGAATTTTTAAAGCTATATTCAATAAAACGATATATCTAAGATGGTATATACATTAATATATACATAAGAGGTTTAATTAGAAAGCGTATTGTAGATGATACGATTAGCTAGAAAGTAATATATATAAAAATTTATAAATTGTGGTATATAGGACTATATATATGTATATAATACTTTATGGAGAAGTATATAAGAGCGGTGTACGTGAAGTATATAAGTTGTTGTAAAATGAGATGTACATGAATCGTAGCTGGTGTTTATGGATTACGAGACTGTACAACGCTGTATACATACGATTTATGCGGTGTACATATATATATATATTTATGACAAATTAGTATACGATATGACATTAATAACTCGCAGTGTAATCAGTAGTGTGCGAACATTTCTAAAATAGGGAGTCAACAATTCATTTTTCTTTTTTTTTTGTTTATTAAAATTACGGACGATTTAAATTCTATGAACTATCATTTGCCAAATGTGCAAGTTCAATGTATTTAGTTATGTGACATGTACAAAAATAACGTTCTAAAATTGGATAGTCACGTAGACGTAGTCATGGTTTTTTACTTTTAAGATTGAACTAAAGTTGTTTTATTTAGATTGTTGACACCAAAATAAAAAACGATTCAATTCAAAGCAAAATATTTCTTGTTAAAACAACAATAATATGTAAATGATGGATACATATGTTAGATAATAGTATAGAATTTTAATAATGCTAGGTTAATATGTTAGAAAATATATATAGAGAGAAGGTCGTTTACACTTTAGATTAAAGTAGACAGTAATAACTAAGATTGAGTGTATAATTGTTGTGGGCTTTTAAGGTTTAGTTAAGGTATTAGTATGCCATATAAATGTTTTTTTTCCTTCAATTTCTCTAATTCAAGTAAAAATAGGTTAAGAAAATCATTGTTGTTTAAGATAATCCATTGTTGTTTAAGATAATAACCATTGTTGTTTTTAAGATGATGTAATATTGAATTTCTCAAAAACTTGCGACTCAAGTTAATATAATCAGTGTAAGACTCAACATTCAAGTTTCCAAAGTGGAACAAGTGCTTCCTCACACATTTTTAAGAACGCATCGTCGGTACTACACAAAACAGATCGGATTGGAGGGAGGTCTCCGAGCAGTCCTTTTGACATGAGAGCTTTGATTACATTACACCTTGGAACTATCTTCTTCTTCATGTTGTATCCAAATACTATAGGGTTTAAAACCAAATCCTCTACTGGCCAATTCATCTTCTTCACCACAAACTCAGTCTTTTTCTTCAACGACTCTTCAGAACAATTAATGCATTGAGGAAAGTTCTTGACCATCATCACAAACTCATCACTACAAGAAAAATAGGCATTGATAGCACATTATAATAGCACTATTTATGTAAGTGCTATTAAAGATAAAATTAAAAATTTGATGATGATATCATAACATTTTAGAAATGCTAAAAGGGAAAAACTGCTATGAAAAAATAATAATTAAGAATCACTTATGATCTCTAAAATCACAAAGACCAAATATAAATAAACCATACCCAAAAAAAAAAATTCATAAGAAACCAAAACTAAAATTTTTCACTTCACGAAACTCTTCGTCTCTCTGCTCCAACTCGGTGCGACAACTCGAATCGGAAGTCGAATCAGCTCTGCTCCATAACAATCCGCTAAGGCCAAATACGATATGTTCTAGATCTGTTCTCTCTTCTTCTTCTTCTTCTTCTTCTTCTTCTTCTTTTTCTTCTCTTTAGTTTCGCTGGATTTTTCTTCTGCCGAANCTTTAGTTTCGCTGGATTTTTCTTCTGCCGAAATCGAAACTAGAACAAAGCTTTACATTGAAGCTTCAACTCTTGCATTGA